>JAHWXV010077938.1:0-22612 GCA_024586415.1 Phrixothrix hirtus
TTGATTAAACTTTGTGAATCGAAAGAAGGCATTATTTTTTTGGTAAAGTAATATCAAAATTATCCAAAATTTAAAATTAATATAAATTTTATTTAAATTACTAAAATTTGGTCAATTGGGATATTTATTATATTTTTGAAGCTTGAAATTACAGTGAAGTATTAAAATTGATTATACTAAATTTTTTAAACTGCTGGTAAATTAAATTTGATTTTGTTGTTTACTAAAAGGGAGGGAAACATTTATTTTTCAGGTTTAAACTTGTCAGAGGAAGCTGATTAGTTTCAGATTAGGGTATCATTAATAAACGTAATTTAATTTATGAGTTTCAATACATGCACATATTTAATTTTGATCGACCTAGAATATTAGCATTCGAAGAGAAATATAAAAGAATTTATCTGTATAACAAAGGAAAATAGCAAAATTAACTTCAATACTGACACACATGCTCTTAATCATGTTTATAATAATATAATAAATAATTATTCACATAATAAAGTTCACATAAGAAGAAACCCTTTATATATAAATGTTGAGATTAAATAAGTCTTATTACTTTTTCTTAGCCTATATTTAAATATAAGTAAAAGAGAAAGGATTATTTTCCTCCAAAGTTTTCTACGTCGAAATTTTGATGGATCCCCTTAGTTCGAAAATCATGTTTTTGGAATTTGGTATGTGTGTATATCTCTGTGCCTATGTACCTGTGAACACGACATCTCGAAAACGAGGAGTCGTACACAGACAAAACTTTATATTTGAATTTGTGTCCATTTGACCACATAACTTCAATAATTTCACTAAAATCGGCTTTAACGATTTTTTTAATTTACTATATTTCGTAGATATTTAATGTCCTTTCATATAATCTAGGCAGTTTCTCAGAAAATTTTCCGTTAATCGCGTAACCGTAAGTACTTTTACAATTAACTCTGAGTAAAATAACAATGAAACTAAAAGTTCTAACTAAATCAAAATTTATATTTGGAGTCATAATCGCCTTTTTCTGCAAAATCAGAAATTTGGTTAAAATTGAATAATCGGAAGTACCACTTTAATTTTGTCATTTTTAGATATTTTCCAAATTTTTCGTTTTACAAGATTTTCTTAAAATCGGTTGTAACTATTTTTTTAAACTTGGTGTATTTCTTAGCTATTTAATTCCGTTTTAGATGAACTTAGCAGTTTCCCTAATAAGTTTTTAAAATCGAGTAATTGAAGAATTAAAATATTAAAGAATTGGTTATGAACAATATATCTCAAAAACTAAACATCATATACCAATGAAAAATTATATTTGTTTTCTATCTTCCGCTCATGAGCCGGAAGGAATTTAGTTAAATCAAATGACCGGAAGTGAGAGTTTATTTTTGCGATTTTCTCGAAAACGGCTATAACAATTTCTTTAAAGCTTATTGCGGTTCTTATATCTTTGATGCCCTGTGAGGATTGGTTGACTTGATTTTTTTTCGACTGAGAAGAAACACCTTTTTTTGTGATAGAAACAGGAAGATGGGGATTGGAGAAATGAGTTAATTAATTTTGGCTGGTCATCTTTTTTGACGTTTGGCGAAAAAACAATTGTGAAACTGCACCAAATAAACTGCACGGTGGCAGTACATGGGCAAAAGTTGTAAATTGGAAATCGGTGGGCAGTCAGAGGAACGTGTTATTCGAATGTATTAACAGATTCAAATCAACGCGTCGCGTCCAGATGTTATGAGTGGCCAAGACATCACCGATTAGCGGAGTTCGAGGCGGAAGTTACGTCGCGTGAAGTAAAAACATTGTTTTTAGAGAGTTTAGGGAGAACAGTGTTTCGTATGGCAATGTGTTATGCTCGATAATAATCTCCCGAAGGGATCAAGGACGCCCAAGCAGGCTCGGCGATCGATAGTGGACCTCTCCGCCATGGACCAAGATAAGAACAAGCATATTCTCTGACAGCGAACACTCTCCTCTCACTTTACGACACCAGGTGTTCCTCTTATGTTTATTGGAAGGCGTGTGTTGAAGCCTGTAGCATTTACAAACCCTCTCGGTGCTGTACACCCCCCCTTGAGAGGAATTGCTCCTTAGAAAGAAAAAAAGGAAGCCTCATCTTAGATATTAAATTATTTTACTGTATTAACTATTGCGTATCTGTTAGCGACGACAGATCTCGTTAGGGGACCCGATGCTGATCCATGAAGTTTATTAAGTTAGCAGCTTCACTGACATAACCTTTGTATTATAAAAGTTATTTATGTCATGTACCTGCACCATTAAATTTAGTTAAAGTAGGATTCCAGTACCGACACCATAAACGCCCGTACCTATGACATTTTGGGTCGGTTAATAATAATAATTCTTAAATGTACAAATTATCCGCGCATTAGAAATTGTCATTTTGACTCAATTTATTGGTGAAATTAGTTGTAATCCTAATTCTGTTGGTATAATACCCTGAAAGATTGATATAGATTATAACCGTCATAGTTTGTGATATATTAGGTTGGTTGAACCCATTATTTGGCTAAATGCCACCAGCATTTGGTTGTTTTATTTTGACTTAATTTAGTTTTTAAAGCTTCACCTGTTAAACTTATAGAATTGGAAGTAGGTTCGAGTAAAACACGTGACACATCAGAGTTTGCGAGGCGGTGTCTGCCCTTGTAAGTGGTTTACCCACTATTTTCTTGGTAGATAAATCCGGACGACCATTTATGTCTCACTGATCATTGCTTTTCTGGCGTATCCTACCGCTAGCAGCGACACTGGCGCTCAACTGACCTGTGTACGATGTATCTTCCAATTGGTGATTTAAGTAGTAAGCCTGTTCTTCCTACCCTCCTACTTACGTCCCCAGGACGGAAATGTTAACAGCGACTTCTGTAGATAGTTTCAACCCCCTATCACCTACATAGTCTAGCTGGAGCTTGCTGTTAACGTCAGTTCCGTCCTGAGAACATGGTCCGGCCTCATGCCAAATTGGACCCTGACAGCCCTCTTGCATGAATGTAGCAGTTTTTCTGAAAAATTGCCTTGAAGCAGGTTATCAGAGAAAATGTCTCAACTTAAATAGTGTTTTGCGTGCGGATGGGTGGCTATTCCCAAAATAAGCGTAAATAATATTTTAATTATTTGTGGACATTTATTTGTAGGTTTTCATATCTATATACGTAAGAGAAAGATGTATGTTGTGTCACACCAGATTATTTTTCTAAACTTTTACTCGTAATATACTTATTAATGATGTTTCTAACATTACCTCAATATAAAATAAATTCTAAAAGCAATATTTCATACATACATTATTATGAAATTTTATTGTGGCAGCTAGAAACTCTTCTACGAAAGATAACGACTTTTGTATGGAAGAAGTTAAAAAATAATTAATCGTGAATTGTTAATATCAGCTGGTGAACTTCTTCAAATTTTTCCTCTCCGCCAATTAGAAGAAACAAACCTGTTGGTTTACGAATAGTGTTTACTTTTACTATATAATCGTCGTTGGTGCAACTTATTCATCAAAGATAGTCTGCCTCTCCAAGGTTGAATGCCGATTTCCAGAAGTTACAACGCAAATACAGGAATGTAACCGCCAAATAATACGTTCACATATAACCAACAAACGCGATCGTCAGCTGTAGTAACAGCGATTTCAATCTGTGCAGCTGAAGTGATTTTATATCTATTGTTACAAGCGGTACTGCATCAGTTATGCAACACAAATCGTGGTAAAAGTGGCAGTCAACTGTTTTCTTTCTTGGCAGCAACTCTCTGGGAATCCAACTACACCGTTAGATTTGAATGACCACATCTCGTAGAATTATATCTATCATACTGCGCATCCTTCGCCAATTAAGTTGATCTAGCCCACAACCGATTTTAGGTATAGCTAACTTTCTAGGTCTTACGATGTCTTCCATGGGTTTTTCTAACGTAGCTTTAGATATGACCATACTTTTGTAATGAAAAATTGATCGGCAAAATAGACGCGTATTTTGCAGACTTTGATAAATCTTATTTTATTGAAGACATTGAACGTCTTGTAAATCATTGAAATATGTTGTGGGACTAAGCTGAAAAATACCATGTTATTACACCGAAAAAACTACTGCCTGTTTCATGTTAACCCGACTTATTGAAGTACTCTAGTATTGACTTCAGTGACGTAAATATTCTTTCTGCATTATTTTATCCTTCTATTAGAAAGTTGTTTAATACTTGCCATTATTTTCAGGGAAATATTACAGATGTGCCAGTACAGAGTTTTTCCAAAGCAGCTGATCACGGATCAGATAAGTCTTACATGATGGTTGCTGGAAATCTGTTTGTAAAATGCATGACGTTTCTCAAAATGATTGTTATTGGCAATGAATGGAAGACAAATATACAGTCATTAAAATGACACTCGGCGTCGTTTCCCCAACAAAAGAAATCACACCTCGCCGGATCCAAGGAAAAAGTGATTCGCATTACATCAATGGTTTGGTTCCTATCGCCTTTTGCAGAAATTGTGCGATGAAGACATGCATCGTGATAATGTACTGAGTCATATAGTGCTTGTTGTGCAGATATTTCTTATCACTCAATAATCGCATTCTTCTTATCTCTCATCGAGTGACTTTGAGCTGCTGTTTGATCTGAAAGTAGACCTCAAGTGAATCATTTTCACAACCATGCGATGACCTAATCTCGGAAAAATCCGAAGCTTTCTGCATGTGCTTCTAATACTGGTAGGGTTGATGGAGCAATTGAGGACGTGAGAGGGTCAAATTTTGAAAGTTATTAGATAAGCGTATAAGTTTTCTAGCTAGATTTACGATTCAAAAATTGTATCTAATATAATATTAGCGAATCTAAGTACATATCGATATCAAACAACGAGAACAAATTATTGAAGTTTGGAGTTCTAAAAATTAATAAATTTAAAGTATTTGCATACAGAAAGAGCACAAAAATAATGACCTGATTTTATATCAAATTTAGGAAGAATTAATGAAACTAATAAAGGAACTGAAAGAAAATGTGCCACGACGCCAAAAGGAGAGAGGCTCTGAGGCGAAGTGAACACCCAAGTGATTCTTTGCATTCCGTGAAAGAATGTTGATTTACGCCACTGAGCGAAGAATTTAAAACATGTTAGCTGTTGTAATTTTGTAAATTGAAGTTGGTAATTTATTTTATTTAGAATGTAAAAAACACGTGAAATGTATTAATGGAATATTAATCCAGTACTAATACATTGTTCTTGACGATATCTGTGTCATCTGAATAACCAAACTAATATAAATCAAAATCAATTGCAATACTAATAATAGTAATTTTCAATTCCTTTCAATAGAGAAGAGACTGCATTACCACATAGCTTTGCTTCTTGTAACAAAGTATAGTTTTGTAATAAATTGCAATCAGTTTCCATTTAATAGATTATCCTTAATAATATTATGTAAAATGGTAGAAAGTATATTATTTCATAAACCCCTTTTCGTAAAGTCAAGGAGATACTTTTGACAGTCTCGTTAATAAAATTGGACAACGCAATTTACTACAAAAATTCGATTTATTAATTCTCAAATCCAACTAATCATAATCTAAGTGAATGTCTTTTGTTCTAAATACACGTTAAAAGATTTCAATAAATAAGAATAATCAAACATTGCAATAGATTTCTTAAGCAAGCCTCGCTTGCTACGCGTATTACTAGAGCAAAAAATAGACATGATTGACTACATTTAATATAAAATGATGGTGTGAACGTATAAACGTTTATTTCTGTTTATTACAGTGATTTAATATCAACAAGGCCAAGTAGGTGTACAGCCGGATATTTAGACGGTCATATTTGGAGCTGCGATCTTTAAAAGCCACCGACGTAATGAAAAATTAACAACTATTAAAACTAGGTTGATTTATTTAGAGTTCCTGTATTTTGCATTACTAAACAGTCGCATAAGAGGTTTAGCATCATTTAACTGAACTAGTAATTTGGTAATGATTATTAGTAACGATACAGGAAAATTACGAAAATCTATTGATTCCTGACTTTTTGTATTTCAATTTATGTAAGATATAGGGCGCTGACAGAAAGGTGCAATGGTGATAGAAAAAATTTAAATACTATTGAAAGTAGGTTGAAGGTAAGTAGCGAGCGGTAAACACTTTTCTTTGACATTATTGTACATTAATTCCTCATATGTTTTACATATAAATATCTAATCATATATTCAAACAACAATTTACAAAAACGTAAGCACATTAAAAAACTATCTTGTTAAACATTAAACTTGAGTAATCTTGCTTACAATTAGTGAGTATAAATGAAGAAAGGGAGAGTAGCAATACTTCCCATATTTTAGGTTATATTTTTCTGATAAATTTTTAAATATATCTTTTAAAATTTTTCAAATAATCATATTGCTGTAATACATGAGTAAGTTTTTCAATATCATCAATTTACATAAGAAAACAATGTATAAAAGATAAAAAGTAGTTTTCTCCATTTTTGCGTAAATTATTATCATGTCTGAAGGTGTGCTTTGACATAACATTGTAAAAGCCATAAAAAACTTAATAATGAGCTATTAATATTTAATAAAATTAAGTAAATAATTTAAAATAATATAATGCTAGCGTGAAGAGCATTGCGTAATTAAAACAGCAGGTGTTCAAGTTAGCATTAATGTAGACTTAATAATAACACCTCCTACACTTAAAAGATCCTAAACAATTAAATTCAATTGGTTGAGCTGGGCCAATTCTTTGCCATATTGTAATAACCAGTATTTAAGACATAATTATTGTTTTGCCTAATGCCCTATCAACACTAATGACCATTTGTTAAAAATCTAGTCTATTATTTTTACTTAGATATCTTTTCGCTAAGTTGATAAAAAATAAAAAACATTCTTCCGAAAATACCAAACACGAAACTGAGAACATGAAGATTTAAATTTCAGGGCGAGGATTTCAGGTACTCTACAAATACCATTATTCAGTCCCGAATTAGTGGCAATTTCTAATTATTAAATTTCAATTTAGTCAAAATACTAGCATAAGTATTTTGTCATTAAAATCTTGCATAATACTATCTTCATAACGAATTAACATGCGAATTAATTTTGAAATTGTTCTTATCGGAAGTTAGGCGATGATACCATTGAGTTAGATGCCTTGTGTTCGATATAATTCCCCTTTGCTTCAAATTAATTCTCGTTATTTTATTTTCTTTTCTTTTGAACCTTGTTTTCTTTCTCTTTTTATAGTTTTTCATTTTTTCTAAATAGCATTCTTTCCAAAACTGTGAAGAACTTTTTTTATTTAACGTCATTTTCTTACACTAAAATAATGCATTTTTAAACATGAATGGGACATTAAAAGAAACTATCTTAAGAGTAAAAAATGTGTGCTTAAACCGAGGAATAGAATATGCCAATGAACTTAGAAAACTTTTGCCGAAGTTAAGAGAGGGGTTAAAAGTATAAAAATAAGTAAGAAATTACAGACCAAAAATACAAAATAAATGCACTACAAAATGGGACAATTATAAAAGTATATCAAAGTAGACTTGAACGAAAGTTGGAAGAATTTTGGTTTGAAAGCCTGGAAGAAACTTACACACACAGAAAATATCAGTAAAAAGGAGCAATGGAAGCCCTGGGTAAGATAAAATATAACAACCAGAAACATGTGTTAAAAAATTTATAGAACAAAAGAAACGGCTATATAAAAAAAATTGATGAATACGAATAAACCCGAAGATCTAGAAAAATACGGAGAAAAAACAGGGTAGCCAAGAAAATGAGTTAAAGAAAAGATGAAAGGTGTAAATAGAGAACAGAACACACGAGGACTGAAAATTCAGAAACTGGCATATAATTAAGTCAATGAGAATTAACAACAAAGAACAAACACAGATGACCTATAGAAAGGAAGAACAATGAGAAAAGTAAAAGTACTAACGGAAATGATTGACGAAAGATCGACTGACGTTCATAACAACGCCCAACGATGATAACCCTACGCAACAAGGCAATGAGATAGAATCAATTATAAGCAGACTAAATGAAGTTAAGAGTATAGTGAGAAACTTGAAAAGCAACAAATATTCTGGACTAAGAGCAATAGCCCCCGAACTTATCAAATATGAGCCTTATAAGCGGCTGCATATGATACAACGAATATTTGAAACAGCAATCAATGGGAAAATATTACTAAAAGAAGGAGCAAAAGCGTATATAACATCAATGTTTAGAAAAAGAGATCAAAATAAGTGTGGGAGCTATAGAGACTTAAGAGTTATCTCAAATTCATTTTTAGAACCTACAAGATAACATTAAGGATAAAATAGGTGAGGATCAAGCCGGCTTCATGGCGGAGAGGTCTTGACTGGACAATACATACACGGTGCAGCAGTTAATTGAGAAGAAACTAGCTAAGAACATCTAGCATCTAGCTCACGTTGACGTAAATGAGCATACAATTCCATCCCGAGAAAAAGACTATGGAACTCCATAAAAAAACTTAACATCCCAGACAACTTCATAAAAAATATTTAAAATAACAAAAGGTTTGGTACAACATATTCGGAAGGTGATTTTTGGTTCATTTTAAGAAGAAAAGTTCTAAAATGTTTCCCTAAGGAGTTAGAGCTCGTCAAAGATGTTATACTAATAACGTTTAATTTGAGCAGAAATGTACTTTTATTAATTCTGACAACCAAATTTTGACATTACAAAAAATTATTCATTATAAAGCAATGGTTCAAAAATTCCACCGCCAAATTGAAGAAACTTTCCTGTTATGGTAACAATATTACGTGTTGTGCTTTGTAGTTCTCCGTAACTTTGTTTTATTACAACACCACTGGTCAATGCAAGCGATTAGTTCATCGCGCGTATTTACTTTTACGTTATAATACATCCCCATAGTCCGTAGCCCAACGGATTTAGGTCCGGAGACCTATCTGGCCAATTGGTGGGACTACCACGTCCGATCCACGTTTCTCCAAAAGTTTGGTTTAGGTATTATATCACCTGGCGACTATAACGGGCGGGAGAACCGTCATTCTGGAAGATCAGGCGTGGTCTTGTGGCACAATATTGGAAGGTCATTTTGCAAGAACTCTAAATACCTGGCCGCTGTTAAATGCTTCGATAAGACAAAAGGTCCAATTAACCTATTGTCAATCATTCCACACCATACATTTACGGAAAATCGTCGCTGGAAGTTTGATTCGATACTGGAATGTACGTTATCGTCAGACCAACGGTGATTATTGTAGGGTTACTAATATCATTACGGGTGAAAGTGACTTCACCCGTGAAAAGGATGAGTGGAACTAAATAATGTGTTGGTCCAAGGTGTTATATTGTTAGACATGGAATGTATACAAGTCTTGTTTAAGGAACACCGATACCTGCAGATATTCTCTTTGTATTTGTAGATTGATTGAACTCTACCAATTACGGAATTTCTTCGGGTTCATTCATATTTTGCTGAGTTGCACTTCAGATTGAAAACAACTACTTGGAACAACACCGGTTTTATGCAGTTTGGTAAATGTTCGAGTAAACGCTCTAGAAAGTGGCAATACTCGAGCAGGAAACAGTCTTTGGTATTCTCTACGGACAGCACGTGCCCTTCCATTAGAAAATCCGTAACAAAAAATCATATCAGGGTATTCAACACGAGAAGAAGTGTGTGACCTCTTTTAGCAAAGTGCGCAAATGTTGAATTAATTAATTATAAATGTCACCTGCCGATAAATGACAATTATGGTTTTGCAGCAGCCTACTGCACAATTTATTCGTAACGTGGGTGCGAATTTTGCCTAATTATAAGTGTACATCATGCATCGAAATACTTGGGAAAATGTCAATGGGTTTTAAATGTCAATGTCAAACGCGCGTGATATCACGAACCTGGAAAACAGCGTACGTTAAAAAAGTAAATAAAGTATATAGTAGAGATCAGAACGATACGGACGAGAAAAATCATGTTGCATGGCACGAACAATCTCTATAGGACTGTATTAGCTCCTCTGAACGTAGAATGGCCCAGCCGTGATAAAAGTCATAATTCTAATGGTTGTTGTCACATGAACGTGTTAAATTGCAGACGTACTGAATTTTTATAGTAGCAATAATTTTCTTCCTATCATTAGTTTAATGTGTTGGTACCGTTTGCACAATAAGTGTGAGGCCTATCTTTTTACAAACTGCTAGTAACAAGAGCTTAGCATGATGCGATAGCTATATTTCTCACCACTAGCCCCACCATTATTTCCGTCAATTCGGCCGGTTAAAACCTGGATGCCAGCATAAAAACGCATCTGTCAGCATAAAAACGTGTCTGTGACGATCACTTCACCTGCCAAGCGTGAGTTGCGAGGTGTCATTGAGTTTTTTTGCCACATGAGGGTGCAGTGCAGCAGAAATTCACCGAAAAATGAGCCGAGTTTATGTTTAAGTGCTTGAATGATGCAGTAAGTTGCGACAGAAATGAACTAATGTTCATAATGAACGTAATTAAGGAAGGAAGTTGGTGATAGAAGATTTGGTGCAGTGTGTCGACATAGCAGCCGTGAAATACATAGGTTTACAATAATTATCAATGTAGTTTTCTAAAATCTCGAGATCGTGACGGAGAACGTTGGTTATCGTAAATTTTATATACGTTGGGTACCAAACGTGCTAACGGAAAAATCTCAGAGTTCGTCGAATGGGTTCAGCTTAAATATTTTTGAACAGAGGAAAGCAAAGTAGAGACAGCCTTTGGAGAAAAATCATGGCAGGACATGAGACTTGAATTCAATTTGAAAAGCCCGAGATAAAACAACAGTTTCGACAATGAATGCATACTCACTCCTCAAAAAAAATAATAAAGTTCAAACACAAACTTTCAGCAACAAGAAGCTTGTGGCTACGGTTTTTTGGGACCGAGAAGGCGGTTTGCTAGTCGAGTTCTTGAAGCCGGGAATAACAATAAATGCGATGGATACTGCGAGATATTGTGGAGAGTAATTTAAAATAAACACAGGTGTAAGCTTTCTTCAGAAATGGTCTTACCCGCCCGCGCATTGCGGCCTCAACGCGACAACTTCTTGAGTTTCAAATGGAAGGTATTTGAACGCTTGCCTTAGAGTCCTGGCTTGGCTCCTAGTGACTTTCATCTCTTCTCTTAGATGAAGAAATGGTTGAGAGGGCAGCTTTTTCAAACAAATGAAGACCTTCGAGATACAGTGCAAACATTGTTCTCCATACAGACGGCAACTTTCTATGAAGAAGGTGTAGAAAAGTTGGTGCAGCGGTACGACAAATGCATCAACCGTCAAGGTGACTTCGTCGGAAAGGGGTTTACTTATGTATCTAACAGTTGTAAATAAAATATGTTCAAACTTCACTCATATTATGATTCTCGGCCTATCTCGTAATATACGATCCTTATGGAATTTATAGTCGATTTTCTCCTTCTTGTTAATACTATTTGTAACATAGGACAGTGACATAACCAATTAAGGGATACATTCAAATTTTTCAATTGTCGCGCTTTTGTTTTTCTTTTAATTTAGATGTTTTTTCTGTCTGAAGTATGAAGCTATAGGGCGAACATGCGGTGAAAACAGCATTCATCTAAAAATCGGCTTTATGTGCGTAGATTTTCACGCAGAAATTATGTGCTTGGATTTTAGCGCTCGTGCGGCATTGGTCTTAACATTGTTCAACGTTTTCAAAGGATGTATTATATTTTATACAAATTTTATACTTTGCCTTAGTTTATTTTGACTTGAAATTTTATTAGTAATATTAATTATCCCTTTTTAATCAATCAAGGAATATTTCATGATCGTGCATAATATTTAATGATAAACTGTTAGTTTTCATTTGATCTTGTTCTTTAATTTAAGGTATATTTTATTTTTATTTACTAATGCCTACATAATTTACTTAATTTATTTTGTAATAATTCTTGTTCTTTACTAGAGTGCACATTAGATTTTTGTACACTGTCTAAAGTAATTGATGTCAATTAAATTTAGCATAAGAAATATTTTAATCAGTTATTATTAATTAAAGAATACATATTTCGTTTTTAATTAACGTCTATGGCATCCTTCCATCTTTATGACAAGTTAAATCGAATTTTTAATTTTGACAAATTATTTCTGAAAAACTATGTATAAAATTAATTATTGAAATATTTTTATACGATTATTATAAGAAAATACACGAACTCTAATACAATTACATTAATTTTATAATTACTGAAAAGAGAAACTTAATATTTTTACAATACGGTTGCATTAAAGATTTAAAAATGATTCTTTTTTATATGATCAAATACAATTTACTATAAAACATTTATGAAGCAGAAATAACATTTAGCGTTTATAATTATTACTCTTAAAGTGAAAGTTTTATCTCGAAACTGTTAAATATCAAAATTATAAAATTTAATATACAAAACGTTTTTAAATTATGCAATTGTCGTCTCTAAAACACAAAATTGATTTGTTGACGTTTTCATGATAAAATAAACGATTACAGTTACAATTTACAAATAGCAGTTAAAAAATAAACTTTGCTATTATATCGTATAAATAGAAACTGAATAGCAAACCTTATCAAACTTTTATGGCGTTTCATAAATAAAAAAAGTTGACTAACTAAATATAATGTCTTAGTGTCGAAATTGCTACTTAATCCTATTCTATGAAAAGCATTCGAATTAATCCTTTATAGGTTGGTGGTACCTATTTGGTATCACATAAACGAGGGTGGTCTGAAAACTAAGGTAAGTAGTACAAAAGAAGGTACTTTATTCAAGTTTTTTACATTTATTTTTCGAGATAATCCCCTTTTAACTCGATGTACTTGTTCCAACGATGCTCAAGTCGTTTAATAATTTCACTATAATAGGACGAATCAAACGCCTCGGAATAATCATATGTTTCTACAATCACTTCCTCATTAGATAAAAATCTCTTTCCATCTAGCCATTTTTCCAAGTTTGGAAACAATAAAAAGTCAGATAAAGCTAAATCTGGACTGTAAGGTGCATGACGGAAGTATTTTAAATCGTAATTCAACTACTTTTGCCGGGTGCATTGTTATGATGAAACAACCGTTTCTTTCTTGCCAAATGCGTTCGTTATTCCTTTAATTTTTCAATCAGCTGGTCCAACAACGACGCGTAGTACTAACCTATGATTTTTTTGCCCTTTTGCAGATAATCTATAAAGATAACACCACGATCATCCCAAAATACGGTGGCCATAACCTTGTTAGTTGATGGAACCACTTTCGCTTTCTTCGATACACTACAACCGGCTTCTACCCATTGTTTGGATTGAAGTTTTGATTCGGGGGTATAATAGTGTATCCACGTTTTGTCAACGGTAATAAATCGAAGCAAAAATTGGGATTATGCATAAAAAGGGTCAAACAGTACTCAGAAGTCGTTATGCACATTCGTTTCTGGTCCACAGTTAGCAGACGCGGTACCCATCTTGCTGACAGCTGCTCATACCCAAGTGTTCATGTAAGATATGACCAACGCGTTCTTTAGATATACTTATAGTGTCTGCTATCACACGCACCTTTAATCAACGATCATTTAAAACAAGATCATGAACTTTGGTGATCATTTCGTCAGTAGTCGCCTCTTTCGGACGTTCTGATTTTGTTTCATTTTCGGTACTCGTACGGCTACGTTTAAATTCATCCGCCCAGAAACAAACTGTCTTAAATGATGGCACAGATTTGCCGTGAACATTATCTAACTCTTCTTTAATTTCTTTGGACTTTTTCCCGGCGATGTGGAAGTGCTTAATCACAGCGCGAAATTCTCTTTTGTTCATATTCACAAAACAACGTAACACGTTTACTTTAAACAATTGCAAGAGACAAATGATGCAACGTATTTGGCTCAAACTTTGACAGCTCTCTTATAACATATGATAGACTTCATAAATGACACACATGCGTATATTATGGCGCCATCTCTATGTTAGTTACGTCACTAATCAGACCGCCCTCATATAAAACCTAAATTTTAATACTTTTATAAGATTTTGTGAGCCTAACGGCCATTTGTTATGTCTAGAATACAGGGTGGCATCTTCCAGGAACCATTTATTTATACATACGTGGTTTCGTTTGGAACCACCAATCTATTTAAAGTGTAGTTTACGACTTTGTGTCGTATGCTTCTAATATCATGGATATTTTAATCAATTACTAAAACAATTGAATTATTACTGTGGTGAGTACAGCATATCGAGTGACAAAAAAGTCTGGAATATTGCAAATAATTCAAAACAGTTTTATTAATTTTTACGAATATTTGCTGGTTGATACAGTAAAAAATTCTAAATCTAGGGGAAGAACTTTCGTTCACGTAGTTATACAAGATAAGTAACAGGTATGGTCAACTTTTTATTTTTAAATGGAACACCTTATATACTTTTATGGACGTTGATAGAACTCTTTAGGACAAATTCAACGATATACGGTTTACTAAGTCTATCTGTCGAAATTACAGATTTATTGCAAACTAATGCTTTTGTTTAAAAATTTAGTTTAATCGACTTACCACATAAGTAACTACATAAAAAAACATAGCATAACAAGAACAACAAAATCAACATTAATGTTTTAAGCGATGTTCAAAATGTCTGCCATTGTTGGCTAAACAATGAGCAAGCCTGTCGCGGAATTCTTGAATCACATTTCTGATAACAGCTTGGTGAATTCCCCGAATTTCAGCTGTAATACGAGCTTTCAGATCTGATCTTCGATCGAAGTCGTCTTCGGAAAGTTCCTGTACTAAATGGACTCTATGAGGACGAATTTTCTTATTTTTAAATACATTTTTCACTGATTGATGGCATATATCGTGGTTTGACGCTAACTGTGTAGACGATTGCTGGGGATTCTCCCGCACATCAATTAAAATATCTAGGGCTTTATCACCTCCAGTTGCTATCTTTGGTCGTCTAGATTTTGGTCGGTCTTTAATACTATCAATTTGGTTAACTTTTTCGCCACCTTACGTACGCAAGACTGAGTTATTCAAGGTCGATTTGGATAAAGTTGATTGAATAAATGGCATACCTGCTCCTGCGTTCTTTTACGGTCACCATATCCGACTATCACCAAAATTTGAATTTTTTTTTTCGCTTAAGCTTCCGTCGGGCGCACCTACTTTTGGAACACGAACGGGCGCATTGCATCTCACAGATCAAAAGCACTTTAAAACATTATAAATCTACAAATTAGTCCAAAAAATTCTAGGGTTTATTAAAGATTGGTTTTTATGGTAAATACAAAAACAACTGTCGCAAAACTAACAAAACGTAATAATTCTCTAATAAAAATAAAAGTAATCTTATATGAAAATTAACAAAAATAGTAATTTTTCAATAAATCAAAGTACCTATACTAAATAAAAAAACACAAATGTTTATAATTATAATTTACTATTAATCTGAGGTATCATCTTGAATACTATCGTTATTTTCAGAGCAATTTTGACAAATAAATACACAATGCTGACAGCACAGACTTTTCTCACAAATTTTACAGAAATAGATTGTCAGCCTTCTTCGTTTTTCTGTTGTACAGTATATACAAGCCTTTCTTTTACGTTGATTCATATTGCAGTTTTTCGCAGCTAAAGTTTGATTTTCTTGATTTTCTGGATTCAAAGATCTCAATTTTGTTTGAAGAGGCTTCGGAATACCTGAGACTTTTATACTTCTTTCTTTCAGGTACTGTCAGGTTAATTCTGTAATACGCTCTCTCAAAAATAAACGTCTTCTTTTAACTGTTTTTCCATTTCGAACTACAATCAACTGAGCATTTATGCCAGTAAAATTGAGTATTGAGAAAAATACAACCATCGGCCACCGGTGTGTGTTTCTGGAAACATTGTACGATGCACACATTTTGTCTACAACGTCATCCCCCGATTTAGTTTCATTGTAAAAGGTAACTATATCCGGTTTACGATTACTCCCTGTACTTTCATCAATAGTGTTGTCGTTATGTAAACTCGAAATCAGTGTCACATTTTTGTATTTTCTTGGCACATATGACACTATAGTAGCATCATTGGAAAAACCAAACAAGCTACTTTTTTCTAGTGTGTTTCTAGTCTGGAACATCTGAACCGTAAACTATATGTTCGAATCATGATGGAGATTCCGATGCGGCAGGTGGAAGGCTTCCACTCCTTCAATTAGTATTACCAGGAAGACTTCCCATAACAAATTCTTTTAAAATGTTTCAATATTTCTAGATCAATTTTTTCGTAATCCTAATTTTAATTTTGCAGGTAATAAAGAAAACCTTCAATTGGAGCATAGTGACCAAGCGAAAGATGGCAAGATGCTGGACAGATTTCAATACCTACATTGACAATGTATAACTGTGCCGTTAGAAAGTTTAATAATTGCACGAATAGTAGCAGTGACAATGAAGGAAATATGCTCACGAATGATTTTTCACAAAATCCTAATATTTAGACAAAAATTACTTAAATCCTTAAAGCTTTCTCTGAATACCATTTTATACATAACACGCGTACGATTTAAACAACACACTGCAATCACCTTTAGATTATTTTATAACGTTTTTCAATGACGATGTGAAGATTATTCTAACCGAGTTGAATATATACGTTTCACAAAAGGGTGTCAATTTATAGAGTTTGAATAAAAAGTATGGAGAACAATTTTTTCTTGATGTGGCTATACGTTGCAGCGCGCTCACACTGCACAGGCTCGATGGCAAGGGGTCTTACCTTCAACTAACGTCAAGCTCCAGTCACGTGCGAGCGTTTGTTCAGGCTAGATTGCATATTTAGTGGACCCCTGTCGAGTGACTCGGTGCAAGCGCAAAATGTAGCAACCAAATAAACAGCGGTACGCCATCCAATCTTGTGTTGGACTGGGGAAATTGGGTACGGAGACGTTGGGCATGATTCGCCAAACGTTATCACCTCGTCCAAAGAAGGCCTGAATGAGCAAATCCCTAGTGAAGGGTGACCGTTTCCTTCGACGCCAAGGGAGTGGTCTACTACGAATTTGTACCTGAGGGGCAGACAGTGAATGGTGCTTTTTACCTAGAAGTGCTAAAAAGACTAAGTAGAGGGGTCAACTAGGAATGGTTAGCCATCACCAGAAATTGGAAATTGCATCACGACAATACACCCAGCCACACCTGCTCCAATGTAACCGACAACCTGACGAAAAACGCCATCGCGACGATTCCCCCTTGGCACCGGCAGACTATTTCCTATTCAGAAAAGTGAAATCCTCCCTTAAAGGACACCACCATAGGACCCTAAGTGCCGTCAAAGAAGCTTGCACGCATACCACTAAGGGCCCTCCGGAATCCGCCTACCAGGGAGACTTTGAGTCCTGGAAAAGCCGCTAGCAAAAGTGTGCCGACGCTTAAGGGATGTACTTTGAAGAATTTTGAGATATTGCAGCAATATCTGAAATAAATCTATTTTTAGATTTAGATTTTAAAGAGTAGAATATGTTTTTGCGAATACTAATGGTAATGAGTTTCCATCACCTACCTAGTATAAGATTATATTTTCATGTTACGCATTTTCTACGAATTTCTTGCTATCTCCATGCAACTGATAACAATAAATACTTGAACGTGGAAATGTAAATTTTGATAAACAATGCAAAGTGCGACCACTTATCTAAATACCAAATCAAAGATTTACAAATTCATATGTACTTGGCAGAAATCTCTTAATAGATGAATCTATGGTAGGTTTTAAAGGCCGTACTATACTAAATCCTCTGAAACCTACCAAATAGCGTCCAAAATCTGGATAATTTCTTGTTCACAAATCACTTATAAATTAAATTTTAAGATTTATGAGGGAAAAGAGAAAGCGGAATTGCCAAACCAATACGGAATTTGTGACAAGGTGGTCCTAGATATTTCGAAAAATTATCATAATAAGGGCTACTGCCTGTTTTTTTATCATTCTTTTACAACTTCGCCTTCGTTAACACACTTTTAAAATTAGATACCTTTGCATGTGGAACTCTTCGTTCCAACAGGAAATACTTTCCTAAAGATAAACTTTTGTCTGATAGAAGTATGGTACATACTTTATCAGTTTCTAGATACAAAGGTCGTGGAAAGAGGAGTATTATTATTTTATTTTCATGATTCTTCCCAAAAGACTAATGTACTTAGTATAAAAAATATAGATAGACGCGATACAATACCATCCCACAAGTAATTACAGATTATAATATAGGTATGGGTGGTGTGGACAAATTCAAGCAACACAAGCGTCATACAGTATATCTTGGAAAAGCAAGCGTTGGTGGCTGAAGTTATTTTATTTTTTATTGACATTGCAGTCGTGAATGCTTATCTACTATCGTGCGATCGAAAAAGAGTGCATCCAGGGCGGTAAAAATTTAAAAAGTCTAGGGAATTCATTGCTGATGTATTTCTTCCTAACCAAAAAAACAAGATGTCAACCATAGTAGTGTATATATATTTTACATTTGTTTAATATTTTAATTATTTTTAATTGAAAATTAGAAATTGTTTTAACTTACATCAAATGAAAAATGGCCTAATTCATTTTTAACAATCAATAATCAAATTGAAACTCCAATACATCATTTTAATTATCAATTGTAAATGTTTTTTATATGTGACGCCTATAGTAAAATAATTATCTGGTAACTTTAGCGTTGTTTAATTATTAATTTCGGTACCACCAATTTGTAAGTTTGGTTGCCTATCCAGCAGTCTGAACTCTTTCTCGATGACTCTGTATATAAAAGTCAGAAAAAAAACAATGCTACACTTCAATTTTAGAAGCATTCTCACGAATCAATTAATGGTATCTATTGCAGTAGAAAATCTGTTGGAGCTACAATGGCACCAGAATGGAAATAAAATAACAAAAACGTTCAAGACACATTTCGGCGGAGTAACATAAGAAAGCATATTCCAATAAATGGTACGAAATGTCGCTGAGCATATTGCAGCACAGAAAAAAGTTAAGCACTCAAGGACATCATATTCAAAATGCAATATAGGTTTTTACTTAGGGTGTTTCGCGCCATTTCATGTCAATAAATAAAAATATGTATTATATATCAAGTAAATAAAAAAATATGAAAAAGTTAGCCGAACTTTATTGGATCCTCCCCTTAAAACCTTATAGACTTTTTTTATCAACAAAACGCAATGATACTATATCCAACTGTCTATTACAATCATTATTGATTTAATGAAACTACTTTTTAAATTAAAAAGGTCTTGCCCTATTGATTGTTAAATTAGAATCTAAGTACAAAACGCATTCAGTTAATAAAATCAATAATTATCTTTACTATGGTAGCTGTAACGCATATGATCAAAACAAACAGATGTGCATCAACATTATTATTAAATTTTTTATTGTAATAGAGAGCTTAGGCAATTCAAATGTATAGCAAACCGAAAAAAAAATCCCGCGGAGAAGTTTTAGAAACATTTCTTGATCCTTAGCTATGAGAATTCTTAATCATTATTGTACTCGTCTTAAGTACAAGTATATAAGCCTCATTCGTAAGATTTCAAGAAGACCTTACGCTAAGAATCTTCAACTTAATAAAAGCGCAAAAAGGATGACAACATCCAAAGAAGGAATATTAAGCGCAAAATAATCATCTCGTCTGAAGATGTCATTTTCAAACCAAACCCAAAATCTATCAATTTCAGAACTTACATGTACATACAACTAGCTCTACATCTGAGTTTTGTGGATTTCGCCGAAAAAAAATGCGAATTCTCTTCAGAAACTAAAAGATTGCTTCCGTCCATCAGTCTGTTCTGAAGAACTTAGAAACTGAATAAGGAATAAGGATAAGTTTAAGTGGAGGCCATAATCTCGATAAATATTACAAGAGCAGATTACAAAGTAAAACTCATTACAAAGAACAAAACAGGAACTTATAATGGAGTACGTAGTACAATGACTTACGATACGTGATATCAAACTAGAAGGCAAAAATTAGAAATAATGCTATAGGAATGGACTTTAGAACAAAAGTTACTTCGTGAAAGAAATCTGAGTAAATAGAGGCTTGTAAATTAGGTATAAGAGAGAGATTTGAACCAATGCAAGTAACAAAGTGCGGTCTTATGGGAAGAATACATTGTGAAGGTCACGAAAAGTGAAGTAAACGAGATGAAAAATAGAGAGAACGAAGAGCGCCAACTGTAGAAATTTTATATCTACCAGAGTTCTTTGAACTACAGTAAAGAATATTCATTCTTTATGGATTTTCCAATTCAATCAATTTACGTAAATAAGAAGTTGTTTGGCATTGCTTTTATTTTTAACATAATCGTTTTTAGATTACAAAAAATATAATAAATAATATATCAGAAAATTATATTACTCCTAAATTTTCGGTATGGCGTTTTAGACTCAGAATTCCAAGGTAAAGGAAATTTATAATTAAGTAAAATATCTTAACCTAGTAGAATCTTTTTTTGTCAAATCTTGTATCATGGCAGTATAAAAAATGTTCACACCAACTTTTGCCTTTAACTAACAGTATAACTGATTTTAAAGATAAATTAATATACAGCGAACCAGATGTTTTTGCGCTAGTGCAAAATAACTCCTATTTTACATAAATGCATTAACACAAACAGTGAAAAGCAACAAAATACCTTACCACGTGCCAATTTATTATCGAGGAGTTCAAAGCGCTACCAGTCAGCTACACTGGAGAGAAAAGATCGTGGATAGACATTAGTTAATGGTTTAAACCCTATAAGGTTGTCTCAATTGGGAAATTTGAGCACCACTAACTTCATTTTGCTGCCAAAGCGTTATTTAAGAGAACAACCTGTATATCTGGACGTTTGCAAGTCTTATCTTAAGAATGAAAGCAAAAGACTTCTTCGGTTTGCAATTACGGGAGTTGAAAGAAAGTTCTGTAGTCGAGCAAGGTATATTACGAATTTCCCTCCATATAATCAATTCCTATAATTAAGCTGAAGACCTAAAGTAGGCTAATTGCTAGTGAATTGGCGTCGAGAATGACCTAAATCCACGCTGTAAATAGTTATTTGTGTTAGTAATAAATTATGGTTTATAGACTACACCTATTACGCTAAATTTTCCGCAGTTGAGTAGTCGATTGGGTGTTGTGAATAGAATGGCGGTATTCTGATGGAACCTACCCTGTCTATACATGATTATCAATTGTTTAATCTTTTCGATATTTAAAGCGAGAATGGTCGTAACTCACTTTGCTTAATTACTTTATAGGGGGAAATTGTATTGAATACCAATTGTTTTCTAGTAAAACGTAAGAATTGTCAAGCAAATCGCCATTAATTATTTCAACACTAAAGAAAACGAACAGTACATAATATTATTTATAAAATCAAAATCGAATCAACATTACACACACAAATGCATATAAGACACAAAGTAAATTATACATTTTCAAAACAATTTCTAAATTCTAACGACCATCAAGACAGCAAATAAAACGACTTAAACAGGGTTTCGCAAGGTTTCCCCACGAAGTAAAAGTTGACTATTATTTCAGCGCGTCGGTAGGTTTAATGATCAATTTTCTTACGCTAATATTCAGGTAACTACATCAAGATTTAAAGTATCAAGAGCCCACGGTACGAAAGTGTTTATTAAAAAGATTGCAATAAATTGGTGGGTATTTTAATCCATTGTTTGTTTGTTTTTGTGACTGAGGGACCGGGATGCGGAACTTCCCTTGGCCTACTTGGACTAGAACTGTTATATTTCGCCATTTCGACATGCCTACTAGAATTTTGCCAAATCTGGAGTTCCACCGACAGTAGGGATTTTTAACGTGCCAAACATCACATTGACACGGGACCTACGATTTTACTTCCTTATCCGAGAAGAGGACATGTTTTTTAAATTTTTCTCGGCCGAAAAATTTACCGACCTCGATCGGGTTTGAACCCGCATCCCTTAGTTTCAGAGACAAATATGCTAACCACTACACCAGTCAGGGCCGGCTACTTTAATCCTTAATTTATATTTTTGACAACTTTTGTTTCACATGAATAGTTCATTAAATTAGTTTTAATGTTAATTCAAAAAAATTGTCCTAATACAGCATAATGAGTAGAAATGCATAATTCGAATGTAGGAAACGGCCGAACTTATTGTCTGAACATTAAAATTAGCGGTAATAAATTTAAATATAAGATCACTTATGTATATTCATGGGGTGTGCTAAATTAACTTCAAAGCTTTAGAATGAAACACATAACGCGATCGTAGGTCTAACGTTGCAGTAGCGCACTAATTCTCCAAATAAATATCCTTAACAACGATGGTTCTCTAACCCGCTCCTTTCAAATTGACAAGGGTAATTATAACAACTAACTTGCTTTTCGGTGAGCGCGTTTTCATAAACTGACTAAAACAAAGGCACACACATATACACACACAAAATTGGATGGTACTTAAATAACTGTTTCTTATTTCATAGCCATTAAGAAAAAATCAAAAGATTGTTCATTGCTAAAGATGCATTTCAGAAGCGTTTATACCGTATAGAAACTTATTCGCC
>JAHWXV010077950.1:0-18276 GCA_024586415.1 Phrixothrix hirtus
GCCTTTATCATTCTTATTGCTATTTACTAATACAAGGGGAAATTTACGTGTTTTGTTGCCTAAACGGTGTATGGAGTTAAATTCCAAACATTTTTCCTTTGGGTCGTTAGATATATCTTCTAATTCTATGCCTTCCGGAATTCCTCTGAAGACCACTTTCAACAATTTTTCTTCCGGAAATTGGTACGTGTGGTTCTTCGAGTTGTTCGAGTATTTTTATAAGAGATCCGAATTCAGCTGATGTTTTTGTGAACATTTTCACTCCTTCTGGGGTTCTATGACTTTAACTATGTAGAGGCCGTGTCTTTCTGAGTTCTGTCTAACCAAAGCGTACTGGTTCTTATTCCTCAGTACTATCGTCGGTGGTGGTAGTCGATCTTTTTCGTTTGGGGCGTATTTGTTCTGGGAATTTAAGAAAAGGAAATTCCTCTGTATTTGATATACTGACTTGGGGTATCTCCTGCGTAGTTCCAGATAGACTTGTTCTTGGGGCGTCTTCTGTTATCATGGGAGTGAAATCTCGTTTTTCTACCACCTTCATACTAGTTACTTTTCTTTTTTTGGTCGATGATGAGAATTGAAAAACTTTTTCTGGGATTGCAGAGATCATTTTTATCTCATGTATTAGATTGTTTAGGGTGGAAGAAATTTCGTTTAGTTTTAGCCTTAGAACTGCTATTTGCCAGTCCAGCTCTTTTTCTTTGTCTTCTTTGCTAGTAAAGGAAACAGAATGTTCGTTTCCCGAAGTTATGGACGTTTGGGAAGTCGATCTTAAATCCAATTTCGTTAATAGATTTTAAAATAATTAACCGACACGGTGACGTTAACTAAAAATGTATGAACTTTTAAATAGGAAAATTATTAAACAAAATCATAGGAAACGGATTTAACTAGAAATGAAAGCAAACTACTGGAACAGCAAATAAAACTTACTTGGAACTATAAAGTATATATACTGGGAGAGTTTTCGCGCACTTTAGTGTCCGCGGGGCTTGAATTTGGGGGGTAACACTTAAAACTGTTTGTGTTCTGACACTTTCTCTAACCTAAACTGTCACATGTTGTCTCGAAGTTTTAGTTGTCAAAATTAACTTTCACATTTTCGTTGACGTTCCAAAAAAAATTTTCCTTGCAATATTTGCAAATATTTTTTGAGGGCGGATTCCTCTTCCTATTAGTTCGGCGAGTTAGAAAGGATTTTTACTTGTTGGGAATGCGCTTTTTTCGAATTGATTATCTTGATTTAGCTCTGAAAAATGCAAAAATTGTATTAATGATTTGATAGCGATGTCAAAACTTTCATGGGCCCACACTAGAAATCCGGTACCTAAAACGAAACTCCTCAAACTTCAAAAAGAAGTGGATGAAATTATTAAAAGCCGTAAACTCAGTTATTGGGAATCGATGTTAAATGAAATGGAAAAAAAACGAGAACAATCAAATGTGGAAACTGCTGAAACGGTCAAGGAAAGAGCCTAACCCAAACTCCCCCATAAAGCATAACAACAAATTCCTGTTCAAAGACAACGAAAAAGCCGAAGCAATCAGCCAGCACTTACAATTACAATTTTCAAACAAAATTAGGACAAGGCGTCGCAAAATCAATAGAAAAAATTAAAATTACTTCTCCCTTCCAAATAACTACGGAGGATCTCAAAAACAAAATCAAGACCATTAAAACAAAAAAAGCTCCTGGAATTGACGATATCCCCTCACAGGGAAATAAAATTATTACCTGAAACGGTGCTAATTGAATTTACAAACATAACTAATGCGAATTTTTGAAACAGGCTACTTCCCTACAAGTTGGAAAGAGGCTCTAGTGATAACAATTCCGAAAAAAGACAAACACACAACCATTCCAGCTAACAGACGTCCGATAAGCTTACTAAACGGCCTCGCAAAATTAGCAGACCATTTTGCAAATAGCAAACTGTAGGTTGTGCTGGAAATGAACAACAAGTTACCGAACAACCAGTTTGGATTTTGAAAAGAACTTTCAGCAGTTCAACAGGTAGCAATTCTAACGAATAGTGTCGCCAAGGCACGAAATGAGAGACGATTATCATATGTCAGCCTGTATGACATTGAAAAGGCATATGATAAGGTGTAGAAGAATGCCGTGTTATTCGAAATTGCACTCCTCCAACTATCAAGCGATTCCATAAGACTAATCAAATCATTCCTTTCGAACCGTCCATTCAAAGTCAAAGTAAGCACAGAAATTTCAACAGCTAGATTGGCAAGGGAAGGACACCCGCAAGGGTCGTCTCTCTTCCAAACCCTCTTCAACATTTTTGTTCATGACATCCCAAAATGTGAGAATATACAAGGACTCAGAACGCTGCAATTTGGAAATGATACAGCGATTCTTTCCAGCAACTATAGAATTTCTTATGCTAGAGCTAGGCTTAGAAAAGCCGAAAAGACCTTACAAAATTACTGTAAAAGTTGGAAAATAAAACTAAACAACCAAAAAACTCAATTCATAAGACGCACAAAAAGACGAGGCAGAACCAACCAAACTGGCAAGCACAAAATAAAAGCAAGCGGAGCTTACCTGGGTATAGCACTAGATTATAACTTAAACTTCCAGTTGCACACAAAATTTAGAGTAGGCCTGGTTAAAAAATCTCTTTCTAGATTATATAACGTTTAGGCCCTAAAAGCAAATTAAAATTAGTAGTTAAACACAAAATAATAAATTCAGTTTTAATACCTGCATTAACATACGCGAACGAAGTATGGGCCTAGGGGCCACCTACAGTAAAACAACAGATTATTACAGAACAAAATAAACTGCTCCGACTGATTACAAACGCTCCCTACTATATGAAAAATAAAAATCTTAGAAAAGACCTAAAAGCAACTAACCTCATCAACCAGGCAGATGAGCGCAAAGCAAATATGCTTAAATGCTTCAGAAAACACCCATTGGCGGCAATACAAGAACCGGCAAACAACTTTTGAACCAGTAACAAAATTAAACACAAATGAACCCCCAAAATTCATGCCCCTATCACTTCAAGAAGGGCATGCGACAAAGCTCCCTTATATAGCTTCACTACGGCTAAATTAGTGAAAATCAGTACGTAAAAAAGACTCAAAATTCATCAAACGCATCATTACTGAAGGTGAAACGTGGGTTTATGAATACGATACGCAATCTGGACATTAGGCGAGTGAATGGCGTGCACTCAATGAGCTCAGACCGAAGAAACCACGCCGTTTTCAATCAAAAAATGCTCACGGTTGCCAGGGATTGCAACGGTGTTGTACAACATGAATTCTTGCCACAAAGTCAGAGAGTGAACAAGGAGTATTATTTGGGCGTTACGAAACGGTTGCGTGAAGCAGTTAAAAAGACCAAATTTTTGGGCAAACAACTCGTGGATTTTGCACCATGATAACTCACCGTCGCACAAACGCAACGAATATCATCTAACAGTCACCGAATTTGACTGATTTGGCTCCCTGCGACTTCTTTCTGTTCAATCGAGTCAAAAAACCATTACGGGGAACGCGTTTTAGCATACAAGAGGAGATAATAGAAGAATCGATCACTCTGATGGATATACCGAACACCGAGTATAAAAAATGTTTAGAGAATTGGATCAAGCGCTGGCATAAGTGCGCTGCAGTCGATGGGGAGTACTTTAAAGGGGACAATATCAATTTTCATGATAAACTTGTATTTTGCATTTTCTAAATAAATTCTGGGAACTTTTTGATCAAGGTATGTATGTATCAGGAAAAAACTGAAGACATTATTTTCTGCCATTAAAATTGTTAGAAAATGTTTATAAAACCATAGAAACAAGTGGAATTTTACACAATAAAATATAGTTTACCCGAAGACTGCAGAATTAAAAAAAATTTCTCGTATCAGAAAGGATTCAGTTACTTAAGACGCTTCAATAAATGAATCCAAATTACTAGGTATAAAATGGTTTCTATTTAAATAAACCGTTCACATTTTTCATATACAGCTTATTTTTGCAAAGAAATATAGACGATTTTTACAAGATGAGACTGCAGACACTTTTAATATACGAGGTACACCTCTTGGCAGGCAGCGCACCAAAGCAATTTTTACCTTATCACCTTCATCGTGGTAACAGCGGACTTGGATTTTAAGTATTTATTAAGAAGAAAAGGAACTTCCAACTCACGGAGAAATAAGAATTGCTTTGGGCTACCTTTGATGGTTTCCGGCGTCTTCATCATAGCTTCCGAGTTCAACGATGAACGGGTTTGAACTCTCTTGAAACAAATAATTCCAATTAACCCTGTACATGTACATTCTCCGATTTTGTCGCTGTGTGAATTCCGCGCAAACTACGAAGCGTCTGCAGTCAAGCCCAACTTGAATTTCGTCAAATTAGACCTAGCAGTATATCCCCACACGATTCCCGTGCAGACCATTGTCGGACAATTAATCGCGTTGGTGAATCTAACGTTATTTTCGAAGGGTAACCTACTTCACTGATTCAACAAACCGTACAATGCTGACCTACCTACCTTTGCACGCGAGATACAAATATCAATACATTGAAAATTTTGATTTCTTGGCTTGGACGTATCTGCTTAGGTGTAAAGAACATTGCTATACTTTTTTTTACGCTGACTTAGATTCTACACTACCATGTTTTCAATCTAAAAATAGCCGCTTGCAGATTGCGTAGGACAGTCCGGATTTTGCGATGTCGTGTTCAGGTGTTAATGCAGACTTCTGCTAGTATAAGTCAACGAAACGAGGGAAACTTTGCGCAATCTTGCTTTCGTATGTAGACGACATTGTTCTGCGCATCCATGAGAACTTTAAATCCACTATTAGGGGCGTTATCCAAGATGCCCCAAACGTGGTATCTAAGTGGGCCGACCTTCACCAACTGGTGATTAATCCCAGAAAAACGGAAGTGGTGCCCTTCACCAGAAAGAAGACTCCTATTCAAGGACCTGTCTTCATTAGACAAACTATATATTGCGATTCTAATGTTAACTATTTGGGCGTAACTCTCGACCAAAGATTAAGATGGAAACACCACATATCTGAACGAGCAAAGAAAGGAACAACCATCTTTTGGATGTGCAGCCATATGGGGCTTGATTCTCAAAGCAGTACATCAACTGTACAAGGAGGTACCCAGACCAGCATTGACTTATGCAACACTAGTTTGGTGCCTAGGTATAAGTAGCCAAAGTAACTATATCCAAATTAACAAAGTACAATGTATGGTATGCCTAGGGATCGGAAACATCCTAAGAACCACAGCAACTGTAGCTCTGGAGGTGCTGCTTGATTTGCCTCCTTTATGCCTTCAGATACGAACAGAGACTATGAAAGCTGCCCTAGACTGCTACAATTCAAACGATGGCGTGCTACATATATCAATCACCATTCCATTAGGCCCATATGTCTCCGGGTTTCTAGTCGAAATGTATGACATTTCGACTTACGTAGAAGAATGCATCAGTAGGGAATATCATTGCCTACAGCTCACTATTTTCAGTGACAGCCAAGCTGTCATTAAGGCTCTATAGAACATCAACATAACGTCAAGATTACTATGGGAATGCTGGCAGAACTACAGACCCTATCATCTAGGAACAACAAAGTGACTGGAACCCTGGTTATTGGGGATATGCAGGTAATGAAAAAGTAGTTGGCCAGGGAGGTACTGCTATGCAAACAGCTGCCTCAGTATCGGCTTACCTGATTCCCACACAAAATCCACCATTGAGGCCGACCTGCTCTTCAAGTTCAAACAATGGTGGGATAAACAAACCAAGTTAGAGCTCTAATTTTGGCTCCAGATTTTAAACAAACCCAGTTCCTACTTTATTAAGCAGGAAATAAATTCGAGAATACATTGGCCTCCTAAAGGATCATAGTTTCAACATACATCTAATCACAATCGAAGTCCACCAGGCTCATGTTTGTAGGAAATGTGCCGAGCACGATGAAACGTCCTTTCATCTCTTATATGGTTGCCAAGCTCTAGGCAATGTCCAGTACAATACCTTTAGGTCCCAGTTTCCTGTAGCCAACGAAATTTTAAACACTTGCCCATCTAGGATATTGAGATTTTTGAAAGTTTCAGGATTTTAAGGATAGTTCTATAGGAATCTAATAGCCTGAGTGTCGGTTCGTTAACCGAACTTGCTTTAACAGCAACATCTTATGCGGGGAGTAAAGTCAAGATTTCGGGATCAGGTTAAGATGCCAGTGCGTATTCAGGTGTTTATGCAGACAGCTGCTAGTGTAAAGCAACAGAAAGACGGGGAAGCTTGCGGAATACCACTTTCGTATCCCTCAGTCGCGATCAATGCCCTTTCAGCTTGATTCGAATAGATCTATATTTAATATAGGACGAGCTTCTAAGGCTAATTTTCCTTCAATATTTTGTACAACAAATCCTGGTGAAACTTTATTAAACACCTTAGCAACGCCACCTCTATGAAAACAGATGCAGCTACATCTTTGAATGAAAACCGTTCAACAATTATTTTGGGCGAACGAGGCCCTTGAAGGGTGGTGCTGTTCCCCGGTTTGGAGAGAATTGTTCGTAGGTAATGATTTTTGTCTCGCTTATCGCTGTTTTCGTATAGTTCGGAATTATTTTTTCTGACAACGTTCCCAAAATAATAGAAACTGGTGGAATGATAATTGTGAGGAAAACAGCAGATTATTTTAGGTTTAGAAGGCACCAAGCCGTCAGTGGCTATCGAACACTGCGATTATGATTTTTGCGACAGCAACGATTTCCTTCTGTGGCAAGGTCCTAAGAGCGTAGTTTAAGATATTATTAGGGTCAGGTACCTTCTCTAACTCACATAGCTTTATGCAAGCGCGTAGCTCGTCCGTTAAACCAGGAAGGATTTGGTTTTGGGTAACGCCTTCATCGTCGTTTCTAGCTACAATATGGCATTTAGTTGACCTCTAGTTGTGCTCAAAGAAATTTAGATAATACTACAGCTCCAATATGATTGCACATGTATTAACCGTGAATCGATATGAGTATTTTGAGATTCCTCAAGACTTTGGCCGATCTCTAGAGGAAACGCCTTCACATAGATTAGTTTCCTCAGATGCTCTGGGAAAGCTCAAACACAGC
This sequence comes from Phrixothrix hirtus, assembly GCA_024586415.1. Lineage (NCBI taxonomy): Eukaryota > Metazoa > Arthropoda > Insecta > Coleoptera > Phengodidae > Phrixothrix > Phrixothrix hirtus. The sequence goes on from JAHWXV010077950.1 coordinate 7,119, forward strand.
TACATTTTCGCATTAGTTACATACAAGTAAAGCGGAGAAGCGATCCTCTCAGGTCATATTCAGTATCTATTTATTTGAACGAGATTTTACTGCAGGTAAAAGGAGACTAGCGGCCATGAGAAGCGCCGCACTGTATCGGATAACCCAACTTTTTCGCCTAGGAAACGTGGGACGGGATTATGATGGGAATTCAAACCTGAATTGTAAATGTTTCATGCTAGAATGCGACAATTTTAAGACAAGCGATATTCAGGACGTCTCGCATGCATAGAGGTGAATGTGTAAGTTTGATGAGATTATGGACGATACATTTTTTATTACTTTCCGTGAAGCCGTTACGAATCCTTTCACTTCAATTTGAAATTAGGCTGTTCCAGGAAGGGTGTTTGTAGTTAAGATTGTTAAAAAATGGGAGTAGGACTGTCGATCAAACCACCTGGCGAATCATCCATTAAACGATTACAACCGTTGCGTTAAGTATTTATCGATACTGTAGTCGCTTCTATTGTTTGCAAACATGTGAAAGGTAAAACAGTTGATTTATGTGCAATTTGATATAGATCACTGTATCATGTCGGCGGGAATCAGGTGCAGAATAGAGAATAATTGCGAAAACGAGTTTTTCGTGCAATGATTATAAATATTGTGAATAGCGGAAAATTTACGGAACTTGTTACGTTGACGTAGGAATCCGTTAGTTCCAGTATGCCATCTGTAGGGATTTATGTTTAAATGGTGTACTAGAAATTTAAAAGGTTGAAGAAAAAAGTGAACCGATATCTGGAATAACGCTCACATGGACTGCAAGTAGGATTACATTGCTGTCAGATGGATCAACGGCTTTCATGACTTATCGAATGACCCGAGAAAGCTTGGCGGTGTTTATGGATTCCAGAAGCTTAATGAGGATATTCATATCTGTTAGACCCTCGTAGTTAACAATTAAAAAACTACTCTGTTCTCACATTATAAAATTGAAATAAGTTAACACCTATTTCAAATTTCTAAAATTATTATAAATAGAAATAGCTTAACAGTATTTCTAAGTTTAAATGAAGTTTCTCAGACTATAAAATAAACGTTTAAAAAGTGCACCGTTATAAAACAGCGGATTTGGATATAAAAATCTGTAGTGTAAAAATAAACTAAAAATCGAAGGATGTAAAATGATTTGTACAAATAAACATTTTACAAGAAAATGTCTTTGCTTGAATAAAGTATAAAAAATCAAAAATCCGCCTCCGAAGCAGTAAAATTCAGTGAGAGGTTACGAAACAAGACGTTGTCATGTAACGGGTCGTTAACGGTTTCCTAGCAGCAAACATGCAAATAGTTTGAATTGGAGACGTTTGATTGCTCAACTAAATAAAAGAAAGGGAAACAAAATAGTTTGTAGATATCAGAACAGCGGAAGAAAATTCATCTTATGTAGTCGAACACGGTGATTAATTAACCAATCGTGACAGATTGAAGAAAGATCCTTTGACGTTAATATGTAAATTCGGAAAAACACAGCTCTAAAACAAACTTAAGTAAGTGAAATAAATTATCTCTGATTAGTACTGCAGCAATATAAGTTTCACGGAATATCAATGGCAAAGTAAATAATAAATTTTCGAATTTAAAACAGGAAATTTATCCAAGTTGTTCGAACGCGCATCTATAAAGAAATTAAGGCAAAATTTCATACGTAAGGGCAATTTGCAGACCCGCATAATTGAAGATACGTACCAATTTCAGCGTGCCTTGAAAATAATTTGTGGCTTGGAGACAAATCCATAAATCCTAACTGGAAAAAGGGAAATTACCAGAAATAAGATATATTATCAATAAACTAAGATAATGTCAAAGCAAGAATTTTAAAATATAGGTGAAGTTTTTAAAAATTCGTCAAATAACCATTTTATAATAAAACATTAAAGACTCATTTTAAAAGATTACAATTTAAAGTTTAAATTTGTTTTATTTAACATAACTTGATTTTAATACCATGTACTTAGCTCTCCTAGTAAACTAAAGTCATTGACCTATCTGTATATATTCCTTCGGCAATATTGCTATGGGAGCTACTCGAAAAAGGGTTTATGTCGAACTTTTATTCTAATTGTAGATGTAAGATTTCTGATTGCATATATTTATTTTATTGTTTTTTTATTTAAATAAATGTATAGAAATCATACGATTGTTACTTAACAGTACAAACATTAGTTGTAAATAACTTTTAGTGTAATCCACAAATTTTTAAAAATAAAGATTTAAAAGTAAAGTATACACATTTATCTCCAGGTAAAGCATCGGAGCAGTAAATATATTGTCCGGAGAAAAAGGGATTATTTAAATAATAAAGTCTTGAAATAACTTGGTTACCTTTTCTAAAACTTAAAATATTACATAAACTCAAATACGTAATACAGTAATTTTTAATAAATTGCTCAACACTGCCAGTTTAGTAACCAACACTTGATAATTTCGCTTCCATTTTACTCGAAATAGATTTCAACATTTTCGCCAAGTCGGAGAGCTATTGATCTAGTGGATAGCGTGGTTAATTCTAAGAGTGTGTAATGGATGCCGGAGCTTCCACAATAGTTCGTGGATTGGCGTTGTCTACAGTTAACACACGTGGCATCTTTATCTCGCCATTTCACTATATCTCCGAAGAGGAGGTATTATACATAATTGACGCATTAGGTGCGAGGGTATGACCCCTGACAGCATCCGAACTTTTGGAAAGGTTACATTAATCGATCGGCGATTAGACCCTGATGGCAGTCTGCCCTTGATATCGAAAATCTTCTTGACCTTGTTTTCCGTCGACATTATTAAAATTAATTTGAAGATAACAAAATGCACGTGGTCAGCCTTTGAAATTTAATACGCTATGCAACAAAAGCAAATCGAAAAATTTTTGTACAAGGTGTGTTTAACTTTTGCGATGAAATGTAATCCCGGTCTTGACCTTCAGTATAACAATAAGCGAGCGCGCGTGTCGATTGACAGCGTCTGTTTACAACGCATCAGTGTGTTAACTTGTGAGTAAAAATATGTACTGAATGTGCATCGCATTTTATAAGTTAAACAGAGGTACTGTATTAAATTTTGAAGAACTTTGGGTGATACTAGAACGAAGTCTATTTGGAAAATTCAGCAAACTTTTGGATGCGATGCTATGAGTATTACAAAAATTAAGCAGTAGTACAATTGGTTTAAAGATCACTGTCAGTTAGTAAAAAGCAGACAGCATTCTGCAAAGCCCTTAGAAAGCCTTAATAATGAAATTATCCACCAAATGGAAATTTTGGTCATGAAGAAGCGTTGAATTACTATCCCGAAGGTTGCAACAGAGGTTGGAATAAACATTGGTTTAGTACATTCGTCCGAGTGTGCAAAATATTTGCCAAAGCTGTTAACGATGGGCCAAAAGCAAATGAATTTTGAAGTTTCAAAGGGCAAATTGGAATGTGTAGAAAGGGATCCTAACATTCCCAAGTCTATGATCACTGACGATCAAAGGTGGGTCTATGGGCATGGCCCAGAAACTAAAGTTTAGTCTTCACAAGAGAAGCATCCATTATACCCCCACGGTGGAAGAAATCAAGACAGATGCGCAGTAAAATAAAAGTCATGTTGACTGTGTTTTTCGAATCACGTAGGATCGTGCACCGCGTGTATGCGCCAGAAGTCTAAACAATTAATAAAGAATACTATATAAACCTTATGTGTTGCCTCTGCGATGCTGTGCGGTGTAACAGGCCAAATTTGTGAGTAAAAATTGGCGACTTTATCACAATAATGCACCTGTCCATTCTCTTCAGATAAATCTCTTGTTTCTTGACGTGATCCTTGCTGATTTGGGGCTATTTCCAAATTTGAAAATTCCATTCAGAGGGACCCTGTTTGAGCCTAGAGAAGCTATCATGAGAAATTCCTACGGAAGCAGGAGATCAAGAAATGTTTGGGAGGGCCGCCGGAAGAAATGTGTGCTATCTAAAGAGGAATTCTTTGCAGGGACCAATGCTAAAAATCAGTAAATAGATAAATATATTTTTCGTAAGCTAGTGCCAGATCTTTTTGAACACACCTGCGATATTTAATTAGAATTCGAAGGAAGCAAATAAAACTATACAAAGCGACTCCAGCTTTAGTCTGGGCCTTTGGTTGCGTTCATTCTAAAGGTTTAATATTTTTAGAAATCAGCGTTTGAATACTTTTGACGATTTTGCAATGGAAAAGGAGAGAAAATCGATGTACAAGTAATTGCAATTCCTCCGTCAGGAAAAGAGCCGTTGTAGAGGCAATGCAACGATAGATTTGGAAGAATGGATTTAGGAATGCGCGAAAATACTGCTCTGGTATTTTCCTCACAAAAATTGTTTCTACGAATTCAGGAAAAATTCGAAACCTGAATCCGAGACAGGCGACCCCGGGAAACGAACCCACGACCAACTGAATGCTAGTCGTAGCGTTAACATATACATCATCCTAGCTTGGTAGGTTTTGAAATGAAGAGGGGAAGAAATAACAATGTTATTTGAGTTCCTCAGTATGAGGGTTGCTGTTGTAGATAGTCAGGATTGATAAAGGCAAGGATGAAGATTCGAGGTAGGGGTCTCTGATAACTTAGGAAAATATTCGAAACCTTGATAATTGAACCCAGGAGCTCTCAAATGCTAGACCGTAGTGTTAATCACTATAACCCCCCATCCTCAGTGTTATAAAATGACCAATAATCTCCATATAAGTCTGTAACACAGCATATTATATTCCTATAGTTACTTACGGGAGGGTATCCAAAAGAAACCGGAATTATTTTTTAAAAGCTATGTATTTCAATTTTTTTACAAAAGAACCTTATCGCCTTCAAAGTAGTTTCCATTACACTTGATACATGTGTCTAATCGGTGATTCCATGTTCGAAACATTTTTTATGCTCCTCATCAGTAATGGGTAGCAGCTTCTCCCTCGTTTTTTCCTTGACCACACCAATGTTAACAAATCTGAGTCCTTTCATACCCCTCTTCAAGCGTGGAAATAAGAAAAAAAATCGCACGAAGCTAGATCAGGTGAGTAAGGTGCGTGGGGCAGCGGAACCATGCCGTTTTTCGCCAAAAACTGGGCAATAGAGATAGCTGTCTGTGCAGGTGCATTGTCATGGTGGAAAAACCAATCCCCTGTCTGTCACAAATCGGATCTTTTTTGTTGCACGATCTTCTTGATTAACGGCCTTGCCTGGTAGAATAAACTCTGAATGAACCCCCCCCCCTCACATCAAAAAAACAAATGAGCATTGTTTTGATGTTTGATTTCACTTGACGACATTTTTTGTACGGAGGACAATGACGTCTCCCATTGGTTTGGCCGTTGCTTTGTTTCTGGGTCGTAATCATGACACCATGACTCATCACCAACAATGACCTTCCCCAGGAAATCCGAATCAGTTTCGAGCTGTTGTTTCAAAACACATGATTAAACTCGACGTTCTTTTTGATGGTCAGTCAGCGACCCTTTTCAGTACCAAATCATCAGTTAAAATTTGCTGAACCGAACTCCAAGATATTCAACTTGTCTCTGATAATTGCGCAATGGTCACAGGTTCACGAATTTTCTTAACATTTTCATCTGTCCCGGAAGTTGATGGACGTCCAGAACGAGGTTTGCCATCAATCAACATGCCATCATTTTTAAACCGAGAAAATCACTGATAAACTTGATTTCTTTTCATAATGTCATCTTTGTAAGCTGTTTTAACATCAAAACCGTTTCAGCGCCGTTTTTACCGAGCAAAAAGCAAAATTTTACAGCCTCGTATTGTTCACTTAAACTCGCCATCACAAAAAACGAAGAGAGAACAAAACAGCGCCAGCGAAAAAAATAACTACAGACGAACAGAACAACTTAGATCGGCGACACGGGCGGCACTGAACTGGCAACGAATTGCGCTATACAAGTCTAGCGGATTAGAGTTCCGCTGCAGCTGTCATCCAGTGCAGACGTGTTCCTTGGTAGTTGTTGTTACCTGAGCTCTTCGTGCTGCACCTTAGGACCTTTCTACTTGCAGTGGTAGGTCGGGTGCAGTATAAGAAAACCACTCCGATTATCAAGCCGTTACCATGGACATAATGAAACTTAAAAGTGATCTTCGACAAGCGCAGGCAGATCTCGACATAGTGAAGAAGGCAGCGGCTGCATCATTTGCAGCCAAATCGGCGCCAAGTACTGGCACAATGCCAAAGCAACCGCCACGAAATTAACACCAACACCCGCATCAGTACCGGTAACTTCCAGAAAGTCGCCGAAGAGGCCGTAAAGAAGATGCTGGAGGACCACTAACATGGCAGCCGATGACGGTTTCACACTGCAAAAAGGGAAGAAACACAAACCCGCCAGGCAGGTCAACTCGGGACTTGCCGCGAAAATAATGACGGCGAATAGGTACGAACCACTGGCAAAAGAAAGAGAAGAAGCACCCACAAGCCAAAGGAGAGCGCAAATTCTACCTATAGTGAAACGAAAGAAGAAAAGTTGGTTGGAAGTGCAACGAGACCTCCAAAGTCTCAACATCTGCGTCAGAAATGCCAAGAACGTCGCTCTTGGCATCAGAATACAACCAACTACCGTTCCACACCTTTCTACTGAACAAAGAAATACCCTTACGGGTGGTAATCCGCGGCCTATCCACTGAAATAGGTAACGAAGAGGTAAAAGAAGATCTAATCAGCCAAGGGCACTCCGTGCTATCCACCAAATGGATGCAAAGGGGCCCGAGAAAATACCAATGCCACTAATTTACATGGAGCTAGAAAAATCACCCAAGGGAAAGGCCATACATAACTTGAAAACCATACTAGGGCTCAGTATAAATATTCAATCTCCGCGATGTTCAAAAACTGTGATACAGTGTCATAGGTGCCAAGTGTTCGGTCACACACAACTTCGGTGCAACGCGGCACCGAAATGTGTTAAATGCGATGAAGACCACCACACGGGCGAGTACGCGAAGTGCCGCAAGCAGCTGTCAAAGTGTGCCAACTGCGGCGGAAGGCATACCGCCAGCTTTAAAGGGTGCCCTAGAAGACCGCAACCTCCACCGAGCTCAGCGCTTCCTCCAGCGGAACCTGTAGCAAGGGCTGCAGAACAGCACCTTCGAGGAGGCGTATCAAACGCTGCCGCAGTAAAGTGGGAGGAGCCCCAAGAAAATACGAAATCCTACTCTATGGATAAGTTCCTAAAAGCCGGCCGCCTCCTAGTGGACGCCACCAAGGAGTGTGGCACATTTGCAAAAGATATTGCAAAAGTTTTGCACTGCCTACCAGAATTACCGGAAATCTTTCAGAATTAAATCCAACGCGAAAAGAACCACACTCAGCTCACGAAGGGCAGTCGGTAGCTACACGCATCAACGACAGAAAATCTCATATAAACAGCAACTTATCTGACGGAAGTAAAGGAATCAAATCTCGGGACTCCAATTGTCATTTGAAGTTAAGCGAAGCCTGCGAGAGAAACACGTACTACACGAGCCTCGCCCACGGCAGCACTATTCCGGTTTCTTTTGGGTACCCCTCGTATAGCGACGCGCGTCTTAAACTTAGAATGATAAAATATTTCCAAAAGGCGCAAATTTAAAAAAAGTGGTGACCAAGTTGGTCGCAGAGTGGTGAGAAGTGTTTTAACTGAATCGTCTCCACAGTTGACTAATTTTTTTTAAATTTGCGCCTTTATAACTGTATTTTATCATATTTGAAATTTGTTCAAGTTGGAATAACTATTAAAAATAAATTTCTGATTCAAGTCTGACTTTTTTAGGCATAAACTAATTCGAATAATCACAATAAAATATGATAATATTAAATAATGTACAAAAAGACGCTAAAATTTAGAATTTCATCAAGGAATTAGTTCTTAATTTGTGACAGTATGATGTAAAATATCAAATTGGTTAAAAAAATTCATGTTTACAGATCCAAAATTATGATTGTATAGTTAAATATGGTTGTTCTGATAACTTCTAATTTATTATTAACATATTGGGTCAGGTATTTTGGTATCATTGCACTGTAGATCAATACGTGCAATGACGCACGCAAGCACACGTGTCATATTATATGCATATCTTGGCCTTAATATGTTGCTATCAAGTAATCATCTCCTTTTGTTAAATCTCTCAACAATAATTTCAATTTATATATGTAAGTATGTATGTTCACAAATATTTTTTGGCTTATAATAAGTAATAAATATTAATGTACTTCTTATCGATTATTTCATAGTATTTTTAAGATTTCGTAACTTATTTCTTATGGTTATATTTTTGTATCACTTACTTGCGTTAATCGTGCTTTCAAGAAATTCCTGGTGGCTGAATGTACGTGTGAATATACCAGGTGATTCAAAAAAAGTTGTCTGTATAAATTTGGTGCCTATCATTAATTTTTCTAATGTTGATCACTTTAATATGTTTACTAACCTAATTTATAAACATCTATTTTAAGGTTTACTTTCCTACTGAAAATAAAAATTAACAAAAGTTCTGCAAACATTGATTTGCAATACAACGTTGATTACAGTAAAACATGTACGGCAATGAAAAAAAGTCATGTATATAAAACAAGATCCAGCTAAATCTTAATCAAGTTATTCGTAAATACCAACTTTAGGTAATGAAAAATAACCAAAGATCGCGAAAGCATACATAGAAGTGGTTAAAATTAATAAATTAGATTGACTGCATTGTCAGTGTTTAATTTCGACTATTGCAATAAAAATAGGGAAATTCAAAATTACTATTGTAATAAAACTAAAATCTAACGTTTGTAAAATATTCGACAGCTAAAATACTCATATTAAAATCAGGTAGAATAAAGCAACTTATCTTTGGACGTAGTTTAGCAAAGATAAAAGAAGACGATCTCGCAATTAAAGGCGTCATTTAAAATTATAATTTATTAACTAACGCAAGGTAAACAGATTCACAAAGAACATTAAAAGGTTTTGTAATAATTAAAACAAATTTTAAAGGACGTTAAGATTATTAAATAATAGCACAAAGCAAATTACTGACTTTAAATACAATGTAACTTAATATATTATTAATCCTTCATTTCAATAATCGCTAGAAATTTTAATTGATTAAAATTGAATTTTAATTTAATTGAGGCTAAATATTTCAAATCAAATTGCTGTCAAAAGCTAGGCATCAAGTTATTAAACATTTCAACATATACGTTTAGAGGCACACAAAATCGGACAAGTGATAGACCACGAAGCCAGAAGGACGTAACTTTTATTTTAAAACAAATATGAAATTTAGTTTAGACTGAAAAATTATTAACAATGTGAATACAAATTACTAAACAATTTATTAGTTATACCGGGTGGCAAAAAAGTCTGGAGTATTACAAATAACTCAAAAACGGTTTTATAAATTTTTACAAATATTTGCTGGTCGATTCAGTATAAAATTCTAAATCTAGGGGAAGAACTTTAGTTCACGTAGTTATACAGGGTAAGTAACAACTATGGTCAACTTTTTATTTTTAAATGGAATACTGTATATTTTTATGGATGCTGATAGATCTCTTTAGGATAAATTCAACGATATACGGTTCATTATGTCTATCTGTCGAAGTTACACATTTATTGCAAATGCTTTTATTTAAAAATTTACTTGGCCATGGTAAACAAACCAGATTATTTTAAGAATGTCAATTACACCAGTGTCTTTTCTTGGAAGCATTTTTAAAAAGTTTTGAGGATAAACTGGTAGCTTTAAGCGCAAAAGAAAAAATTCAGTTTTTGATGATGGTCGGATATGGTGACCGTAAAAGATCGCAGGAGGAGGTGTGCAATTTATTTAATCAACTTTATCCAAATCGACCTGGAATAACTTAGTTTTTCGTAAGCAAGGTGGTGAAAAAGTTTAACCAAACTGGTAGTGTTAAAGACCAACCAAAATATGGACGACCAAAGATATCAACTGGCGGTGATAAAGCCCTAGATATTTTAATTGATGTGCAGGAAAAATTCCCAGCAATCGTCTAGACCGTTAGCGTCAAACTACGATATCTACCATCAGTCAGTGAAAAATTTATTTCAAAGTGAGAAAATTCGTCCTTTAAAGTCCATTTAGCAAAGAAACTTTCCAAAGACGACTTCGATCGACTATCAGAATTTTGCGAACGGCTTATGGAGACATGTAATATTAATCCTCATTTTGCCAACAATATCCTGTTTCAGACGAAGCCTCTTTTACGTTACATGGTTTTGTCAACAGACATAATTGTAGGTATTAGTTTGCAGTTAATCCACGATAGATGGAAGAAGCTTACATTTAAAGGCTGCAAAAAGTGAATGTTTGGGCAGGCATTATTGGCCAGAATGTGATTGATAGCTTTTTTATAGATGGAAATCTTACATCAGAAATTTATATAGATTTGCTTGAGCAACATGTTTTGCCTAATTTGGAGGCTATTTATGCTGACAGAGGAAGTGTCTGGTTTCAACAAGATGGTGCCCCAGCACATTTCGGTTTCCAGGTGCGATAATATTTAAACCAAACATTCCCGAATAAATGGATAAGTCGTAGGGGTGAGATTGAGTGGCCTGCCAGGTCACCCGACCTGACCCCCTTAGATTTTTTATGGGCCCATATAAAAATAAAGCTTATAAGAATAAAACAATGAATACCGAAGATCTGAAAGCTCATATTAGGCTGAAATTCAGGGAATTAGCCAAGATGTCATCAGAAATGTGATTCAAGAATTCCGCGACAGGCTTGCTCATTGTTCAACCAACAATGGCAAATATTTTGAACATCTCTTGAAATATTAATGTTTATATTGTTGTTCTTGTTATGCTATGTTTTTTTAAGAAGTTATTTATGTGGTAAGTCGATTAAACTAATTTTTTTAATAAAAACATTAATTTGCAATAAATCTATAATTTCGAAAGATAGATCTAATAAACCGAATATCGTTGAATTTGTCCTAAATAGATCTATCAACATCCATAAAAATATACAAGGTATTCCATTTAAAAATAAAAAGTTAACCATACTTGTGTCACGGTCTCACCTTTAGCTTCAATTTATTTTACATTAATTTAGTAAGTACATTTAGTACGCCCTGTATATAGATATTTAAAATTTCGTTTTGAATGT
>JAHWXV010077965.1:0-27993 GCA_024586415.1 Phrixothrix hirtus
ATTTGTGAAAAATATGCATTTCATTATAAAATTTACAAAATATGCAAAAAATGTATATATATGCACTTTGCATATATTCCGCCCCCTAGTTATTATAAATAAAAGTTTTTAATACTGAATCTATTTTGGGCTTTTTACATATGTCTCTAATTTTATTGCAATAGTTACGCAATATATGATGCGACACTCTATTTTTCAATAAGAAATTGTGGTCCTTATGAAGCGGCATCTTTTAGCTTTCGTATTAAATTGTTATTTCCGTCGCCAATAACTTTGATATAGACTAAACCGTGTCTTTCTATTCATAACCTAAATCCGTCAACAATTGCAGCAGCTTCCATTGCAGTCGTAGAACAAGACCAATTCTTATCGCCTTCGTGCTCAGTAACATTTTCAGTTCTTTTTTTGCCTTCACATGCACTACAATACTTGTATTTCACCCCGATATACAATACTTTTTTGGTTCTTCAACCCATTATACATGCCACACCAGACAAAGCATTGTAGTTTCTGCTATATGATCGCTTAGACCATGCTGCGTCTACTACAACCATAATAAATGGTAAGCCGTTGAAATTTACATCTCCAGCTTCTCTCGCTGACACCATTTCTTCCTGTCAAGCAAGTATCATTTTATTTCATGCAAGGGTCTTCAATACTTTGTGTTTTATGCATTGCTAAGTTAAAAATGTTGTGCTTGAAATTGATGGAATATTTAAGATTGATATAATTCCAGTAAGACAAGTGTAACCTCCTCCCGTGGAAATACTACCTAGTAAATTAGAAATACAGAGCATCAGTGGACGACTATTAAATAAATAACAAATTGTAATACCTGATACGGCGGCTGTCGTAACGTCTAAGTGGTTGCTATCTGGATTTTCGCTATATACGACATCCTTTTTATTGTAAGTTTTACATTTCATGGTGAAAATACTTCTAAATCCTATTGTCCGTTCTCCTATAAGTTCAAAGTCGAAAAAACTTTATCCAAAACCTTCATGCTTTAAAGATTGTAATTATTTAAATAAATACTCCTGGCGGTGATAGTAGATTTTTCTTTTTCAGCACTTCCTATTTTGGTTTCTAAATCTGGCAAACCTTTACCATCTTCTGTTTCATAAATATGCGTTACAAAATCGTCACCTTCAGAATGCATGTTTCCATCTGGGCCTGTTTCATTATCTTCCTACGATTTTCTTTTTGTAATTCTGCTGATTCATTATTAATGTTAGGGTTGTCATTTCTTAGATCTAGCATTTCTGTTTGCATAAAGGGGTTTTCAGTAGGTTCACTGTCTACACTTTGATTTACGCACTCAACTTTAGAATACTTTTTCCACGAATTTTTTTTTAAAAATGCTTTACGACTTATAGCTTTGCGACATAAATAATTGTCATATTTACAGCCCATTCTAAAATCAATTGCACGATCACTTATGGTTGTTATTTGTCACGCGGTTTATAAAATATTTATAGTGTAATTGGTAGAAAATGTTCTATAAGTTATTGGCACTAAACGGTGTCTTCTAACACAGAAACAGAATCAAAAACCATAAGCACGCAAAGTAGTCATAAATAGAACAGCACAATTGTCACACAATCAAAACTAAATCAGAAACCAAAAATCAAAGAACTAGAAACATGCAGAATGAAAATATTATTTAACTTTATTAACCACAACACAACTCAAACGCACTCTATAGAAAAATGAGGAACGCTCAGTGTAAAAGCATTATTTACTCCTACCAATTGACTAGTATTTCAAAATATTTATTACTTTGGCTAATATGTTTTCTTAGAATACTTCGAGTAATGTTGAAGTACTTACCTAATTAGACGTGTTTGTATTGAATTCAAATCGTCGCAAGCTATTTTTTCGTATCTAAGAAAAGTTTGTGATTTTCTAGACGTTATAGTGTTCAGAATGTTTCAGAACGATTTACTGATGAAAACAAATTATGTGTAATTTATTTATTAATTAACTTACCATTGCAATAATATGGAAAGTCAATGTCACAACTTTGACGAGCTTGGTACATTTATAGTGTAAAGATTTTCTCCATCTTGGATGTGAATCATTTCCATAAATACCTTTATGGGCAAAATTTTATATTTAGTTTACTAATTAGGCAAGAGTTGTTCAAAATAAATGAAATTTCAACGAAATCCATTTTAAATCATAATAACACATCCCATATGTACTTATTATGTATAAAAAATCAGTCTACTAGTTAATTTTGTCAATGTGTGATTAATTATCGACGGAATTGTAAGCATAAATAAATAACAGTTGACAATTTCACATTCTATATGTTTTAGTTTATGTACACATTGTAGTTACTAAAATGAAGCAGTTTTTAAAAAAAACAATTAAAACTACATGTAAATAAAATATTTCATCATAACAGTTTTACTGAAAATGTCATTTGCCTATTACAAGAAAATGAAAAATCGTGGGCATAAAGGAATTTTAATCCTTTCACAAAGGTTAATTCTTTGAAAATCAGGTAGATGCACAGGTAGTTATGTTTAAAAATTGAAAGTATACAAGTAGGCAACTTTAAATACTTTGCAAAGAAATTAAAATTTACCCTTCAATATAAGTTGTCTTGTTGGCGTGCCTTTTATTGTTCGAACACCGCTTGAAATTGAAAATTTTAAGCCTTTCTTATTATATAATCGTAATTTTAATAACTCTTTAATAACATCTAGACATTTGTCATTCTTAATAATTAGAATTTTAACCATTTTAGACTTCGCGTACAGTAGTTGACAGTTTTTAAACGACTCGCGAAGCTCTGTCGCTGTGCAAGCGTTTATCTTTTTAAAATAAGTTATATTTTTTTTCTCACTATTGAGAAATTTATTGTAGTCCCTTATTAGTTGTACTTATCAAGCTTGATTGGTTTTAATTCCGTAAAATCTTTAGGTTCTTTCAGTATTTCTACTATTCCAGGGTGATCAATTCCGGTTGAGAAACTAGGTGTTTCCGTCAATTTCAGGTTAACTTGTTCTTGTTGTTTCATAGCACTAGTCAAAATATTTATGGTCCTTATTCTCAATTTTCTTTAGTTCAGTCGTTGATATTTCTATTCCTGATAATGCATCGGCCGTTAGATTTGACTTTCCTCAAATATATTGTACAGTAAAATCGTATTCCTCTAGAGCATGCCTAAATTTTATGAAGTGGATAGATGGATTGTCAATTCCGAATAAATACGTAATGACTGATGGTTTATATGTAATATAAATACGATTCAAAATAATTGATTCCCCAACCAATACTTAATAATTCTTTTTATATTGTATAGTAGCTTTGCTCTGCCTTATTGAGTATTCTAATCCCATATGCGACAGGTAGATCATCTTTGTTATATAAAAACAGCTTCGATAGCTACTCCTGATGCGTCATTTTTCAGTATAAACACATTTTCCTTCTAGAAATTTGGATACTGCAAGATTATTTTGGTTTAGTTAGTTTAGATTTTAGTGTATCGAACACCTGTTGGCATCCTTTGTTTCCCTTCGTTGCTTGTTCAAAGATATCGAAATAGATGCAAAGTTTAGGATAAGCGATTTGTAATAGTTTACAAGAGCTACAAATTGCGCAGCATGTGGTTGCGAGAATTGCTGCAACACTTCAATTTTTCCTGGATACTCCTTTTGACGATTAGACATGCCCTAAATATAAAATTTCTTTTTGCATTGCTTGGGCTTCATATCAGATTTACCTCCCTTAGTTGATGTAATACTTAATCATGTTTTTATTGAGTTCTGTTAAATTCTTTCCAAAAAGTATTAATCGTTAAGATACACAAAACAGCTTTCATTATTTAATTCTGACAAAGCAATAGACATTGCTATGCTGAACGGGTTTGGGGTGACTTAATCTCATTGGAAGCCTTCCGTTATTGTCTATTTTTTTGGGTACAATTAATAAAGGTGCAGTGCAACCTGATTTTGCCGGTTCAATAATTTTTCCACTCGGTTTTGCATATGACGTTGTATTTGCCGACAGCGGCAATCTGTATGCCTTGCAGCATGCTAGAGTTGCGTTATTGTTTATCTTATGTTATATTTGTAAACATTAGTCACAGTTAGTGGGTCATCAGATAAATGAAATACATCTGTATATTTTGCTATTATGTTTCCAACATGCATTGCTCTTCTCGGTTAAGATTTTCTGGTTTAATTAAATTTAATGCGTCTTCTACGCGTTTAATTGACAATATATTAAAATATGTAAAGGGAACTGTGTCGTCATTATTTAGGTGGCATAATCTTCGGTTGATAGTTTTTGCTAGAAATTTGTTCGTCACGGGTATTTAAATTTTTTATAAGCATCGTCTCTTTAATATTCCTAAACTAACTTATTCAGATATTAGTACACATTCTTCCTTTAATTTTATTGTTACAAAATGTATTGGTTCTCTTCGCGGCGGTAACTCAAGGAATGTGCTTATTTTGCTTTCTAGTGGCACTATAATGCGCATATTATTAACCAAAAATGTGATATTTACGTTTCCTAATTGATTCCAAAACATCACTTTCTAATATTGCATGAATTGCGTTTTTAATTAGAAACTCTATTAAGGTTGGAATTCCATGATAAAAAAAAATTGTATAAAAGAACTTATAAAGAAGACACTATCACGTGATGACTACTAGCTACAGTGTGAGGTTAGTACAGATGATTTAAATAAATAATTTTACTTCTAAATGTGTTAAAATGGAGTTTATTTTTATTTATTTCTAAATTCTTGTCTTCAAAATTAACTTGAAATCGGCAAAATTTATTGCTTTAAATTAATTTCAAACAAGTAATGTTATGCTTGAACGTATTAACATTGTTATAAAACTCGTAAAATTCTATTTGTATTGTCTTCCATGTATGTTTCTATCATTTTAATTTATCAAAAATGTACACATAATCGCTGATAATTAATTATTTTTTAATCATATTTATACCACAAACTATTTATTAAAAATAGTTTGATGGCAAACCTCCAGTGCATTACTTTACAAACCTTGTTTTGTGTAAAAAAATCAATTGTTTGAGATTTCAAGTAAATTAGATACACGATAAAACTATGTATAAAAACATATTGGAATCCCAGCCTTAAGTGAAATTAATTTGTAATATTTAACTCATTTAATTTCAATTTAACGTTTGATGTGCCTAGATCTTTTGTTTTACCAACCTTTCCGTTCATATTAATTGTCTTGGTTAAATTGATGCGTAATTCTTTACCGGCATAGTTAAAAAATAGTACGCTAATAGACGCACCGCCATCAATAAGAAACCTTAATTGTTTATGACAGCATCCTATTTTTATATAATTTACATTATCGATATGAATAATTTCTGCGCGAAGGGACGAAAATGTTTGTGATTTCTGTATCTCTGAATGCTGCTCTTGTTGCGCCTCACCAACAAAGCATGCTTGACCTGTCAGTTAAGCAATATTTTCATTGTAAATCTGGGTTGAAAATGCATTGTGTCGTTTACTATTGCTGAAGTATTTATTTCGTTCTTTTTGAGAAAATCCCCTCGGTTATTCTGACTTTGCATATAGGTAGCCCTAACTTTTGTGTTACCCCTTTTTCTGCCTTGATAAGTATTGTGACAGCTATTGTTATTAGAGGAAAATTTATTTCCATAGTAACTGCTCGAGCGTCTTCTATAATATTGTCCCAAAGGTCTTTGATTCTGTTTTTGACCTTCAATATGATATAACGTCTGTCGTTTCCTGGAAATTGCGTACCGACCCATCATTAAACTACATTAATTGCTTCACTTAAACTATTATAATCATGCACCTTTGTAATTGTACGAAGTTCACAATTGTTAATACCGCTTATAAATTCATCAATGGCAGTACTGTTACTGCCACCTTGTGTAATTGTTAAATTCGCCATTAGAGCCTCGATCGATTTCCCGAAATTTTCGTTACCTTTACCGCCTTGCTTTGAAGCCATCTGTTTAGGTAGGAATTGTTTTTTCAAATCACTTATGAGTTCTCAGCAGGTCGAATAATTGTGTTTTATGTGAATTTTATCTCTAAACGGAATATTGCGCAAATTAATTAATAGTGGTCTACCCCCGCTATTGAGCGCCAGCTTATATAATTTAATACCTTCAATTAACTGATGTACTATTTCTATAGAACCATTTAATTTTGGTAACAAACTTGTTGCTGTTTTTAAATTAAATTGTCAGTGTTTTGAATCTTACCAAAAATTTTATCGTTTATGATACTTTATGTTTCCACAAATTGTAAAATATTTCTTAATTTATTTAGTACTACTTGCTCTCTGAATATCGCTTTACATTTTTTAATTTTATCGACTATACTAACAATACAATTTTGAAACACGTATACTGTTTCAGGTCTAACGTTCTGATTATTAAGTTGACATTTACATTCTTCAAGCAGTTTGTCAAAATATAACTTTGTCATTGTATTGTCATTGCATTTTTTCAGATTTCCAAAAACATATTTAGATGGTTGTATAAGCCTCCGAACGGAGGCTATCAGTACACTAATTCATATACTTAGCTACATTTACACACAGGTTTATTATTTTCTTATCTTTTACGCTTGATTCAGTTTGGTCTGCGATTTTCTCTCTTGAACTACCTGGATTTCATGTACAATTTACGGTTGTGTGCTTTTTCTTAGCTTCTGTATCATACAAGTGATCAGAATAGTAGCTATAGTTATAAATAAAATATTACTATACATTCGATGCGATATATACCCTGATCTACCTGTTGATTTACCTGATCATTTCCTGGTCCTGCTGCTTCCACTACAATATTCTCCGGTTTCTGTCCACTTTATGTAGTTTCCATTTCAATTATCCGTTAATTTTAGTTTTTTATTTTGAATTATTGGTGTAATGCTACTGGATCGTCTTGTGCTGATGGTTATTGGTTCGTTTTAGTGAAAGTAAAACTATAATGATGTTAAGTTTAATAATTGAAATTCAAATACATTGATGTACAAACGTCTGGCCTACATATAGGCCCACAACAAACTCATTGCCCCCTTCAAAAGTTTTGTATGTCTATATTAAAGTAGTGCTACATAGTAATATATATTAGCAAATCTATCGGCCAGATAGATTTGTATTTGTACTTGTACTTGTACATGATAGCGATATCGGCTGATGAGCTGTCATCCTAAACATCCTATTATCGCAATTATATTCACTAATAATTATAAATTATTCGAAAGTAGTTTAACAGGAAAATGAACTGCTTGCGATAGTTAATGCCTTATTAACACCTAGCCAAGTTACTGGACACGCAAAACGCTTCTTAACTCCAGAGATTTTCTCTGATTGCTGATTACTTCAGGTAATTCGATTTTAACTCAGTTCTTGCCGTCTTATGCAAGATAAAAAACCTAAATATAACTTTTTATTTTTATGCGATGTTTAGTTTTTTAGATATATCGTTTAGAACTAGTAGTTGAGGTATTTCCGGTTGCTTGATCTTCAAATTTTATTTATTTATTTATTTATTAGAGAAACACTTTTGTTTACATAAAACAAAGTTAAGTAAACAAGAAGTATACAAACTTTCAAAAATATCTTTGGAGACGCTTTCAAGAAAATTCGAGAAAGTATAAAATAACAGTAATAAAGTGCTACTTTCGGTTATTCAATTTACGGGAAATATTCCGAGAAACAACATTGATCATATGAAAGGGCATTACTTGGATAAGAAAGGCAATAAATTTTATAAACAGTTGTTACCGTCAACTTTGAGAATTGCGAAAATCCGAAAATGACCAGAGTAAAATGGCACTTCTGGTTATTTGATTTTAGTGACATTGTCGCAGTGTTGTGAACTGATAGTCACAAATCTAACTAGAAAATCTTGTTTATCTCGGAATAGTTATTTTCCAGATATGCACTCAAACACGCACGCATGCTAATTGTGCCCGCCTATGCGCAGATACACGCGAACGCAACGCACACGCGCACGAACACGCACACACTAACGCACTCGTATACTCACACATACACATACACATACCTACACACCCACACACACACACGCGCGCGCGCATATGCACAGCCACACACACATGCGCACATGCACACGTACACGACCACGCACATCAAACGCACACGAACGCGAGTAATCCTACGCATATAGATGCAAGTGCACCCACAAGCATGCATCAACATAAACATATATACATAACTACTCAGACACGTACGCACGGATGTACACATAAGCGCGCGCACGGACGTACTTCACACACATATCTACGTACCCACGTACACACGCACGCGCGCACACGCGCACACGCACATGCAGAAACGCACGCAAACCAAACGCACATGCACACGCACGCAAGCATAAGTACTCACATACGCACGCTCACAACCTCGCACGTATACACCCACCAACCTACCCTCCCACGCAAGCACGGACGCACACATGCAGGCATCACGCACGCAAGCATGTACGCACGGACGCACGCCCAGCCGCCTACAGGGCAATCCTCTAGGCTGCTAAACCCCTTGTCATTCCGTCCGCCCGCCCTTCATCCCACACAGTCACCCGCCGGCACACGCACAAATGCCCAAATCAATTTCTAAAAACAGACTCAAATTTAATAAAGGGTAAAAGAAAATAAAGTTTAAATATTAGTTAGTCACTTGTATCAATTATCACGGTATCGAAAGATAATAGTACAACCCAATACCGTATCCCATCTAGAACTAAAAACCAATGCATCGCAGCTTGTGCCACAGACAGTTACTAAATTTAGTATTCCTTTTATGTAGAGCATCATGTTGTAAATTCCTGTGTCAATACTGTAGTACACTGTATAAGCAAACGATAATAGAATAATTATAGTGTTACTAGCAAAGCAATACTAAATTTAATGATATTTTATAGACCCTCTAGCGTATAGTTAGCTTTATTTAAGGGTAACTTAATAGTAGATCTTAAAATAGACCATTGAAAGTAATTAAATGGAATAGAAATCTCGTTCTCCAGCAAATATATCTAATGAAGCTTTTTCCCTCTTGCTTATGATTTAATTAATCTTCTACTAATTAAATCCACCCTAACCTTCATAAGAAAATTTTGGGCGCATCATAAAGATCAATGGCATAATATCGTTCTTTATTTATTTAGCTTTTTTTATCCATTAATTGCAAGTTCCAATTACATTTTCGTTACATTTCCTTTAATTACAACAAAAACCATTTTATGAAGATTGTCCAATGGAAACGCATTTGATCTGCGCAGAAATAAATTTTTTTGTAATTGCAACAAAATTTATTTATGTTGTTTGTTTAAGTAGAAGTGACGCGTTTGTCAAAAATGTACGCAGTTTGCTCTTTTCTGAGCATCTTAATTGTGGTGGAAAGTTACATCTAAGATCCAAAGGTTATCTACAAGCCGCTATTTGGTTTTTGGCCGCTGATGGACGTCAGTCAATGAACATGTTTACGAAAATGAAAGCTATACAAAATGTCTATAGTTTTTCTTGTTCAGGCGTGATTGAACATTGCGATAAATTTCAACACGGCAGGGAGTTCGCTATAGATTTATCCCGGGCCGGATCTGCATGGATTGTCTATTAGATAAACACGCAGGTCAGCTGGAACCTACTCCAAGTGCATCCAAGTACATTAAAGATATAGAACTTTCTCAATTGTTG
Organism: Phrixothrix hirtus; assembly: GCA_024586415.1. Classification (NCBI taxonomy): domain Eukaryota; kingdom Metazoa; phylum Arthropoda; class Insecta; order Coleoptera; family Phengodidae; genus Phrixothrix; species Phrixothrix hirtus. Next base: position 9,698 of record JAHWXV010077965.1, read on the forward strand.
AACATTGGTGTAGAAACTGTTCAATTCATCATTCATATAGTCTTGATTATCGCAAAGTTGGTACTTATTGAATTCCACGATTGATTACTAATGAATAAAACATTTTTGTTGACTTTATTATTGTAGTACTATCAACAACGCCAATCCCGACTGGTGTAGTGGTTAGTATGTTTGCCTCTGCACCCAAGAGACGCGGGTTCAAACCCGATCGAGGTCAGTAAATTTTTTAGTGGAGAAAAATTTAAAAATCACGCCTTCTTCTCGGATAAGGAAGTAAAATCGCAGGATTCATGTCAATGTGATGTTTGGCACGTTAAAAATCCCTGTTGGCGGTGGAACTCTTGCAGATTCAGTAAAATTCTAGTAAGCATGGCGAAATGACTGTATAACAGTTCTAGTCCAAGAGGGGCACGGGAAATTCCGCATCCCGAACCCTCAAGCACAAAAACAAACAAGCAACAAAACTATTGCCAACAAAGTGATGCCTTTCTACGCCAAATTGTTGCCGGGGTTGAGTCTTGGTGTTATCATTACGAACCAGAATCCAAACGGCGGGTATGCAATGGAAGCATGCAAATTCTATAAAGGCGAAAAACTTTCAGTTTCTAGTGTTCGGTTGAAAAAGTAGGTAACCGTATTTTTTGATGATCAGGGGGTGCTGACCTTAGCTTTTAAAGAGCCTAGTGTCAAGATTAACGCTGAGCGATATGTAAACACCTTATAATGCTCATGGGTTAGCATTAAGAATGAATGTCCTGGGGCGCTCCCAAATTATGCCGTTCTTCTACAGCGTAGTGCTAGACCCCTATGTAGCCTGCTCGATTCAAGGCCTACTTGCTCGTATAAAGTGAGGAGTCTTTCAACATCCACCTAACCGTCCTGACTTCTCCCCGTGCGATTATCATGTTATTGGCACATAATGAAGTCATTAAATGGACGTTGGTTTAAATTACTGTTACAGAATTGTTCCGTCAATAGCCGCAAGAATTTTATCAGCCGTGCATCTACAGATTAGTACAAAAATGGGATTCGTGTCTGAATATTACTTGATAGTTTATTTAAAATCATTGAATAAAGAATGCCTTACAGCCATTAAACGTATTTCTGTTGAGCAGTCTAAATCTACACTGCAACTATTTCCTCGTTTGGTAATCTCTATTACTCAACTTTTTAAATACTTTAACTCAGATTGTTTTACTTCATACGTTCAGGTCTTTTTTAACTTGTGGTCCTTTGTATACATTCTTTGTTTTGTAGAAACTTTAATCCAAATTTCAGGTACTAGCATAGAAATATTATAATACATTATTTGCTTCTTTGATAGTGTTTGTAACCATAATGGAAATAATACGTTTGGAAGTGTTTATTATGTTTTTAACAATTTTGAATAAATTGTAAGCAACTAAAACCTAATAGCGGCTTAAATTTGTTTTTATGGACAGTAGTTCGGTTCTAGGAAAAAAATTAGTCCTTAAAGTTATCCTTGCATTAGTCGTATTAGTAATTTGACATGCAAACAGTCATTCCATTTGAATAAAACAAATGCTAAAATTTTCGTCTTGATGGTGAAGACAACTTAATTTTTATTTCAGGTTCATGTCTTACTTTGAAAATAAGAACTACCCTCAAGAAAAATCAAAACTGACTAATACACCCTCTAATATAGAATAATTTATAACAAAAATTTATTTTTGCAAATAAGGCGAAAATAAGGTTGAAAGGTGCTGCGTTTTCATGAAAAATGATTTTAAAGAGGATTCCTAGTATTTCACTTCCATAGGGAGATAAATGGAATTTTTTGTGCAACTAACCCATTTACCAGCTATGTTAATTGTCACATTACGATATATTCCCTAAACTGTCAGGATTGTGATAGTAACGCCCCAATTGTGCTTTACAACAGGCCTGTTATGGTTTATAACAACACTAATACTGTTATGAATCTGAGTAAGGTTTTGATGTCAAATTTTCCTAGTTGTCTAGTAGTTGTCGTTAGCGCAAAAAATAGTGTATGAAACACGATTGTTAATTGCCTAATTACAACAAAATTAGCAAAATCGATTGTTCGGATCACGTTTTTCTGGCATTCTCTGTTACCTATCCTACAATGCAATATACTATAATTCAGAAATTCTGCAAATACCTTTACTTTCAGCTTAAATGCTTGTCCAGTAATGTTAAAAGTCGTTACATAATATCGCATACACTTCTAAGTATTTATGAAGGATTTAATAACTCTCTTCATTCAAGATGTTAAAAATGAGTTATAAACTCTATAAAATTATATTTGACAAGAAAACTTCCTTAGTAAATATAACCTCAAAACGCAATGCTTTTAAATATATATTATAACAAATGTAGATATAACAATAATTTTATAGAAGATTCCATAGAACTATAGTAAATGACATAATCATGGATGACTCATTACTGTAAATGATATTTAAATAAATTATCGATAACGGCAATGAGTTGTGGCATTGAAATTTATTACATCAGCATTCTAACTACTTTTATTCCTTACTAATCCAAAATGTTTCCAGAATTTCTCCTTTCTATATAAATAGCAATTTAAAATTCTTTAGATCAATTTTCCTAAGTGTTAATGTTGTTAATAGCTGTTATAAGCAAATATAAATATAAACGTTTACTACTAGCATCTAAAATAAATAATTAATTGAATATGTTTCAATAAATAATTATAATTTAGTGTATACAAGTAAAGACCATTAAAACAATAAACTAGTGTCGTTAGAATATTTTAATCTACGTAATAAGTTTAAAAGTTCGTGATTTAGTGGAAGAAAACTAAAAAGCTTTTTCAATAGGCTCCTCTCATATTTCTAAACCTTTACAGAAATGGTTCGAATGCTTACCATCAAAATATTCTAAAAACCCAAAGATCACATCTTTGTTCATGTCGAACTTTTCCCTTATAAGTCCGATTTCAATTTAAAGGAAATAGTAGCCGCTTGAGTATAGGTCTGGGCTATAAGGATGATGAATCAAATTTTTGATGCCGTACTCTTGTACAGCGATCTTTGAACGTATCAGTAAGTATACAAACCCGTCGTTGTGTGACACATGGATACATCCAGACATTATCTTGCGTCATTTTTATTTAATGCGCTTTTTTAATTGATATATTAAAGAATTGTGGTTTTGAAATGAGATTAATATGCTTCTCCCACAGTCCCAAGGAACGGTGGTCATTGTCTTCTTTTGGGATTGAGTCATCTTGATATCTTAGGGCGTAGTGGACCTGGGCGAATTTTTTCTCAAAGCGATATATACGTGGTGCTCTATAAAGCAGATATGACGTCATTCTTAGTATTTTCAAATACAAATCCTCATTTTTTATTAAAGTGTTTGATTTGACAATAAATATTGCGTTCCCTTATACTTGAATGATTGGGTCATGTAGAGATAGTGATCACGGAAGACATTCAGTTAAAGTTTTTACCGTAAGTAGAATAAGAGAAACAACCCCAGTCCTAAAATTGATCCAAAAAATGAAGTAGGTAAAATCTCTATAGTTAAATATTTCAAAAAGAGTAAATTGGATCAATACAAAGTTCAAAACCTAATGTACATGGCCTTGATCAAAAATTTAAATTTTGCTAAATTATGATAAATAATCCCTTGAGACGGATTGTGTTTTCAGACGAAATCACTTTTTCTTAGCGGAAGTGTAAATACTTAAAATTGACACTGCTATGCTGCAGAGAGCCCTCAATAGATACTGGAATGCTATAAATAGTTTGTTGGAAAAATAAACGGTTTGACCACAATTATAGATGACAAAGATTTTGAGCCCACTTATTTATTGAAGAAACTATTTAGAATTATTACAAAATGGCGTAATACCGACACTTGCTATATTAAACCTAAATCCGCAACATCCCAAGATACTTATTAATGCTTTACGGTACCAACAAGATGGGGCACCACCTAATTATACACGTCATTTTCGTGATTACCTGGAGATAGTTGTCCTTGATTGCTAGATTGATCGGAGCAGTGCAGTAGAATGTCCAGCTCTAACTCTCAATCTAACCCCATTAGATCCCTTCTTATCGACCTACTTCAAGTCTAAAGTCTAGATCAATATACCCAATGACACCAATGACTTAAAGAATAATATTACAAGGTTATGACCATCAAACCGGTCACAGTTCATGCAATTCTCTAAGAATTCGAGAAACGTCGTCGGTATCATAATAAACATGTAGGTGGCTGATAGTTTTAGAAATTAGTTAGATAAATTTAACCTAAAACTTAAAAACAGTTTAAAATTCCCAAAGCTTTACCTCTTCAATGTATAATACAATATGGCTATTAATTTACGGTGCTGAAACGGTAGGCCTACTTGTGTTTAATCCTCTAACAATCGACAGTGTTATTTGACATAAACATTGATGTTTGGTTTTTGGTTTGATGTACTAATATGTTTGCAAGTTCGTAAATAATGTTATTTACTGAAGAAAAAGTATTTTTTGTCGAACATTATTTTCGCTCATACGGTTTAGGTAGACAAAATAGTCCAAGCATTAAATTCGTCTGCAAACGATTTTAGATGCATTTCAATAAACGGGCACCAAGTAATGCTATTGTACTAAACATTATAACTAAATTTAGAATGATGGAAGTATGCTACACTAAGGAAAAGGTAAAGCTGGACGAAAAAATACAGTGGATACTAACGAAAATCACGAACGTGTATTCAATTAAATTATGGGCTCACAACATCGTAGTCAACGGAGATCTGTTGCAAAATTGCATATGAACAGAAGGACTTTTCAGAAGATATTGAAACAAATTTAATGCCCATTCATATGTTATTCAGACGACCTAGCAATTGAGAATGGGTGATTATGTTGCAAGGCTTGAATACTGTTCTAGAATCCTTTCTTTGCAATATGATAATCCCAGTTTTATCAATCACATCTAGCACAGTGATGAATGTCATTTTCATTTGTCGGGTCATGGAAATAGGTGTAGAAATAGATTTTTAAGTTTCCAACGACCTGAAGAATTGCAATAAATACCGTTGCATAGTGAAAAAGTGACCGTCTGGTGCGCGGTTTCTGGACGATGAATTATTGGGCCTTACTTCATTGAGGAAAACAGACTTTCAGCAAATGTTAATCAAGAGCGCTGTATTACTCCACTGTATTACACACACAGCACAGACCACAAGAACCTTTCTGCGGGAGACGCTTGCAAACAATGTGATTTCACGTTTCACCGATTTTTCTTTTCCATCTCACCCTCCGGACTTAACATAATTGTATACATTTGTTTGCGGTATGCCGAATCTATGGGTTTTGCGAGATGACCCTCCGTTGACAATACAAGAGTTACAAGAGAAAATTACAGACCCAATACGACAGATGTAACAGCGTGTATTTTTAAATATGGCCACAAATATGCAAGAACGATACGAACTGTGCGTTCTACGTAATAGAGGGCTTTTAGAACATGTTATTCGTAAAGCTAAGACTTAAGTGTAAATTTGTTATTACATATTATTTTATGTAAAAAAAGTTTGAAATGTTCAGTACTATAAATTAATAGCCATACTGTATTATATTTAAAGATGATATAAGATTGAAAAATAACTTTGTAGACGGCATATTGGTTATATAATGTAAAATACACATCAGCTCGTTTCTACATACTGATGTTTTCATCAAAGGTAGTAATTTTAATTAATTTACAGCTAGGGAAGTAGTAGTAAAGTCACATGTGCACAAACATTAGACCAATACACTAAAAATTATAGTCAAAATATGTGTACAAATGAAGTAATTTTAATAAATTTTACTATTTTTTTATGCAAACCGCTAGTTCTCTCAAAATAGGTTGAATGTAAGCATAAGGTTTGTTATATCAAATGGATGTAAAATTTTGCATAAAATCAGTGTAATAAAAAATGAGGGTTTTCATTATAAAATATCAATGATAATGTCGTACCCACTTTATGAAGCACTATGTATATATCGTGAATGCGAAAAATGCACAATAGAAAATAAACATTGAAGTGTCCGAGCATTTTTTACAAAAACATTTATCTGATGGCTTATTGAATTTATTCCAACATTTACATGCTCATTGTAGGTATAGATATTACTTAATTTGAATAAACAGAATAGTGCGGGCCTAAATGAATGTGAAACATCATTATACTGCAAGGTACCGCCAACGTATACAGTAAACTTCTTCAAATTTCCAGAAGGTAACTTTGAAGTTAAATCTTTATCTCCTGCCTAAGAAATTTTATATACATATTATAATTTATCATAAATTACCTTCATTACGACAAATGCTTTAAACCAAAGTTTGCTACGTGAGCTTGGGACTATTAAATTGCTCATAGTATTAAGGATAGAAACTCAATTTCAGTTAGACATGTAATTAAGAATAACTCCCTTAATGGTAGCGATAATAGCATAGATATTCCAGATAACCCTTTTAAACTTATAGAAAGGAAATTTAATATTATTATACCAGCAGATCGCTTCGTCATTATAACTTGGACGCTTTCCGTTTGTGATAATATCATATTACAATAACTTTAACCCTATTTAATGCAATTAAAATGTAGATATACATCAACAGCACCTGTTACTTAAATTTTAATTTTGCGGCATTAGCGGTTGACTAATAAGAAAGCGCTAACTCTAACTTTAGTCATTATTCTTACTTTTTATAATTTATTCTGATCAAATCCTCTAGATTTTAACGCAACAGGTTCCTAATTTTATTTAGTGCAATAAATCTTCTCGGCTATAATTTAATTATTCTAATTCGGCTGTTCTATAAAATGAAAGTTTTAATTTCGTTATAAAACGTTAAAGCTTTATACTTTAATCATTTTTTCTGAATCCTTATTTAACATTTAAAACTTCGTATTAAATTACTGATTTACTTGAACATTTCCATTTTGATGCCAATTATTTCAAAAATCTTAATATAGGCGTTTTGGTAGAATAATATAGAATAGGTAACCATATAATTTTATTTGAATCGACCTGAGCTATTATTATATAATCGCGATTTAGCTATTAAATCGACCTTTCAATTCAACGAGACAGGATTGGGTTAACTGACTAAAAGGTTAACACTACAATGCTCTATGCTGTATCCTTAATGTCATAGGTTAGGGTCAAGGGTCCAGTGGAGCTGTTAAACTGCTTTTAATAACCTGATTACCTGTGAATTTGAATTTTAATAATTTAATTAAAATATCTGTTGTATCTTGCAAATTTGTATCTTCACTAAAAAATGCACTTTCAAAGTTCTCCGTAAGGTATTATAAATTACACATTATTTGGATAGTACTTTTATGTTATCTCAATTTAATATCTACACTAGCGCAATGGCTTTTATTATATTATGTATGATTTTATACATATTTTCATAATATAATAACAAAAATTTCATTACGAATTCTTGATTAACTAAATAGTACATGATAAATTTTAAATAGTAAGAAAGAGTTTTAGTAAAGCTGATAATACACTGTCCCCCTATGTTTACCTGTTACATATTCTCAATAAATCGAAGTGAAAAGTGTTTCAACTATAATTTATGTTGCAAACAATGTGACAACTAATTATGGTCTAGTACAATTCAGAAAATCATTTATTGAAGTCGTAAGTTCCTTCTAGCCAAAAATATAGGGTTCCAAACAGCATAAGCGTGGTGCGTGTAAAGCCCGTCGCAGAGTGAAAGTTCAGTGAAGGAAAGGAATGGAATGCTTTTCTTATGGAAATTTCATTCTAAGGATGTCAGTTCTTTGCAATATATAAATAAATTCCTAACTAAACGTACATATATTGGTTTCAGTAAACTGCAATATTGTTTATCTGTGTATTACAAATGAAACAATTTAAAGCAGTTTTTCCAAATAAAAATAATAAAGAAATATACAAAATGAATAATAATAAATAATTCTACATTATTTTATAAAACATTAAACTCTACACGTTTTGACACTAAAAATATTACAGTTTACACTTATGCAAAGGGTGCTAACAAATTATGGGTTATATATAGGACAATCCTACTATTGGTTTATTGTAATATAAACTGTTTAACTTCTATAACTGGTGTCACCTATAAAACCGATAGTGATTTTAGAAATTTCAATTATACTTACTTCCATGATGTTTGCAATCTATATCTTGGAAACTTTTATGCAATATTAATGATATAAACGATAAAATCAACTTCATGAACGAAACTATTCTTACTCTTCTAAATATTTTTGCTTCGTATGTTACACATCGCATTACTAAAAATTATGCGACCTGGTTAATTTCTAATATATGAGATATGATGATTGCAAGGGACAAGACTTTAAATAGGTACAAAAAAACAAATCTCTTTTACACTGGAGTTATTACAGGTAACTGCGGAATTCTATTAACTATGTCATTAAAAAGGAAACGAAATCATAGTATAATATTAAATTTAAGGTGAATAAATCCAATCTAAATTTCATTAAATCAAAAATCAAATCTTTTTTCGTGAACTCATGATCTAATATGCATAGTGATTATAAAGAAAATATTTTTTGTAACTCCAATGTTTCAGGTTGTGATAATTCATTTCTCACGTTGGAACCTGTAGATGAAAGCGTAGTATTCAAAATTATTATTGAAATAAAGAGTAAAGCTGTTGGTATCGATGAAATTAATATTGACACAATTCACTATTGTACGCCATTCATACTACTATTTATTACTCATATAGTTAACTTCTGCATAAACAATCACGTTTTTCCCGCTATTTGGAAAAAAGCAATACTGGTTCCCATACTCAAAATATTGAAGCCTGAGATTCTTCAAGGCATTAGACCAACAAGTATTCTACATACATTTTCAAAAATTCTTGAATGTGCATTAGAAAAACAAATTATATGCCACATCTAAAAAAAACAATTTAATGCCTATAATTCAGTCTGACTTTCGATATGGTCATAGTTGGCAACTCACTATTGAACACAACCGATGATATTTTAAATACTAATGATACAGGTCTCATTACCTGTCTGGTTCTACTAGATCTCACGAAGGCGTTTGATAGTTTAAGCCATGACATGCTTCCATCTATTCTTTATTATCTTGGTATTACCCATGATGCTGTTCAACTTACATCAAGTTTTCTATAAAATAGTTCTCAATGTGACAAATACATAAACATCATGTCATCTTTTCAAACAATTAAATCTGGTGTTCCCCAGGGTTCTATTCTGGGACCACTACTGTTTGCTTTATATACCTCGTTAATTCAGAAAGTTTTTACGTCAGGTCATCATAAAATTTATGCTCAGGATGCCCAATTGTATTTATTACTTGAAACTAACAAGATCAGGCAAGCTATGGCAGCTATTAATTTCAATTTATCCTGTTAATCTGATTACTTGAACCGTCTTTGTCTCAAAATAAACCCGACAAAATCTGCTGCTATTATATGTGATAGTGCCGCTGACAAATAACTTATTAAAAATCAAAAACGGGTAGTAATCGGTGGGGAGCCCTTATCTATTACGGAAAATATTAAAAACCTGGGAATTTATTTCGATAGTGATTTAAAATTTACTGATCATTTGTTAAAATGTTTGCAGAAAGCACATTGCAATTTAAGGATTTTATATCAAAATAGGCATGCCTTAACTCGTTCACTGCTCACAATGCATACGGTGCGCTCACGCAGTATGGTGTGAGCGCACCGTATGCGTCTTGGGTAGTGAACGTGTTAAGTACTAAAGTGAAAGTAACTTTATATAATACACTTATTTTATCTCACTTTGACTATTGCGGTGTAATTTATGGCTCTCGCCTGAATGCGTTTGACAAAGGTAGAATCCAAAAATTGCTAAACTCTTATTTTAAACTAATTTGTGGAATACGCAAATATGAACGCATCTCATATAAACTACCAGAAGCTGGTTGGCTTAATGCGCTAGAGAGGGGCTATCTACATGCTGTTTGCTTATTTCACAAAATTATAATTAAGAGAACTCTTTCGTATTTGTTCAATGACATAAGGTTTCGAACTGACTTTCACAATCTGAATTTGAGATTTAAAGGATCTCTTATACCACCTCAACATTACACAGAAAATTTTAAGTGTTCTTTTTTATATACCATCACTAAATATTATAATTCTGTAGCCAATTTTATTAAATATATTAAATAGATTTCGTACTCACATGGTACATTATCTTCCAGCAGAACAGTATGATGTAGTCCTATAGAAAAAAAAGGCACATATTATCTTTATTTATATTTTTTTATCTTTTTGCGCCATAAATGCCAAAAATTTCATAATTATTAGGGTTAAGTGGAGGAACGGCTTTATTATATTAAAGGTGATGATTTGTATAACTTTTCCCCAACGATCAATTTATACGTAGTATATATAAAGTATCTTATTAAGAATAAAAGATAATTATTTGTTGTTGTATGATGATAATTTATTTATTTATTTAACAAACTTTAACGTTTTCGCTATTTAAAATTGATTTTCTTTGGAAACATTTAATGGTGGGCAGCTTGTTGTAAAATTTTGGCGTATAAAATCTTTGAATTATAAAAATTGGGAATTTTAGAGTAGTATTCGAATGTCTAAAAACACAAAACATGTTAAAACTTTTTATAACTTTTACTGATTGCTAATTTTATTTTTAATTTTTATGAGTACTTCCGAATTTGGTTTTTATTTTATTTTATTTTATTTTATTAAATTAATTAGTTTTAGTTGGGTAGTGCATGATCTGTTTTATTATGTTGCTAATTTTTTAGTCCTTTAACTATGTATTTACTTACTGATTTTTGTTCTTAATAGTATAGAAATTTAAAAACTCTTTACATGATTTATTAGTTTAATAACTTTTAGTTATTTTATCAGCAATAAGTGGAAAGAGAAGCACTTTTAGCAATTTCTTAGAACAGTTTTTAAACTTCTATACTAAATACATAACTAAAGGACTGAAGAAAGAGCAACACAATAAAACAGATCATGAACTACAAAACTAAAAACTAATTAATTCAACAAAATAAAATAAATTAAAAACCAAATTCAGAACTACCCTTATAAATTAAAAATAAAATTAACAATCAGTAAAAGTTATAAACAGTTTTAACATGTTTTATGTGTTTTTAGACATTCGAATACTACTCGAAAAATTCCCAATTTTTATACTTCAAAGATTTTATACACCAAAATTTTACAACAAGCTGCTCACCATTAAATGTTCCTAACAATATCCAGAACCCGTATAAAAAAACCTCCTTTGAGAATGTTATTATAGATCTCCAAATAAAACCAATTTTAAATAACTAAAACGTTAAAGTTTATTAAAAATATAAATAAATAAATAAACTAAGATCATACAACAACAAATAATTACGTTTAATTGATCGTTGGGGAAGACTTATATAAATAATCACCTTTAATATATTTAAACACCCCCAAATATAACCCATGGATCCATTTTACTAACAGCTTTATTGTTTTTTAAGTTGAACTTAGCCTTTTTACGTTATTGAAATAGTATTTTACTAAATTATATATTATTATTTTGAATTGTGATTTTATTTATCTCTAATGTATTGTATTTTTCGAATTGTAAATAAAGGCCTTTATTATTATTATTATTATTATTATTATTATTATTGCTATTATTATTATTATTATTTCCTATTAATTTTAAAATAATACAGCTTCTGTAATAATCGCGTTCATAAATGCAGTTGTGGATTTCATTGATTTATTTGGATATTACCGGTTTAGTAGTCATTGCACTAAAGATTACGTTTTTAATCACCGGTCTTAGCAAAAGAAGGGTTTCTTTTATGACTTTGTTTATAATAGGTAAAGTAGACCTTATTTAAGACGGAATCTGCTTAAGCAGTATTAGATAGGTAGACCATTTAAAATTATTGTAATCTTCCAAATATCGAGGGAACTTTGTCTAGCTATGTTGTTGAGCGAAGCATGTCTGTGAACAGGATTGTATTTAGATTGCTTGGCATGCTAAGTTGCATTGTAAGGAATCGGCTTTAAAATTTCCTCAATACGGGCACCTAAGATATTTGCTGCTCAATGGCGTACTGTTAACCAGGATCTTACAACAGACTAAGCGTTAAAGGAATTCTGCCCTAAATAAAATGGTCGAATGTACACTTGTGTCATTTACACAGGCGTATGTTATAGATATTGCACCATAGTTATCCATTAAATCTTTCACTGTTCTACACTCTAAGAGGTGTAAATCAAAGAAGGGGTGCCATCAATCAATGAAATTCTCTTAGGGTACTTGTGTGTCTTTATGTATTTTGTCCTTTAGCATTTAGCGTCTTACATCTTTTAAAAATGTTTTTTTATGAAAATGCATTTTTTTAAATTTAACATGTCTGTTTCATAATAATAGTTAAACTACACGGAGTTTTAAAAACTTTACTTTGAAAGAAGCAGGTCCCGCAGCGGGTGCCAAATACCCTGGTACGCCCCTAGCGCTGATGAAGTTTACGCTATTCACCATTTTGGTATAACATGTGATCATTTTTAATTTCAGTTTCCAGTGAGCTTTGAAATTTTTTCGTAGAGCGTAGATTAAACATACGTACGTCATCCAAAGCCATTTATATAACCTGCAAATTATATGTCAACAAATTTGGTGGGAAGAACTTTATCATTAAACTATAATAGGAACATTATTTACAATATTTAAAATAAATGTACAAATTGATGACCATTGCATACAGCGCATTTGTAAACTCTAAGTTTTAAATTCTCGAAAACGTTCTGTAAAATATGACAAATTCAAACTATCAATTTGACAGATAATTATTATTGGAAAGGACATGAATTTTTTTCATAGCCCACTGGGAACAGAAATTTAAATGATTCCATGCTATATTTGAATAAAATTATTTAAAATATCAGTTTTCCGCATCATACAGGATCCTCAATATTAATCGAATGCAATTTTTACTAAATTATATTTATTCTTTACTGTATCTATAAAATTTGCAAGGAAAGTACTTGAGATGGCTCTTCCGACCATGTTATGGCTATTTAGATAATAAAGAATCTTTTGTATCAGTAGAAAACAGTTTAAGGGTTAGAAATAACCCTTAAAGTGAACATGTTAGAACCTCATTAACCGTTTCACATATAAGCAATTCTTCAATTCAAATAGGACAAATACTAAAATACTTCACTGTCGGAGTAACTGCAATCATCCATTTTTTTTTGGCTCTAGATCTATATTAACCATATTGACCACGATAAATATTCCTTGTGTTATAATTGTTTTCACAAAATAATGTCTACCCCTTCTCTTCATTAAAAATTTACCTATCTGCTAGAGAACTATTCCTAAGACCCCTCGGTTGCCTTTACAGTTCTCAATAATGTAAAGCTGAAAGTTTTCATAAAATTAGTGATTACTTGATGGCGGTTTTCTAAAGTTAATTATGTAGTTTATTTGCAAAAAATACCTCTTGAAAGCCTTAGTATATGGTACAACTGTTACTTTGTTCATTATAAAATGTTTGTTTATATCTGAAGAGTTATCCCATAGGAGCATTTAAAATTTACTATGTTATCTGAAGTGAATGCTTGGTTATTCTAAACTAACCTGCCTTCTTTTGTAATTAACCCCTTTATTTCGTATTAATAACAAATCTGAGCTTAGTAAGAGTGACATGTAGCTGCATCAATATTAACAAGATCAAGCAATATCGATGCAAGTTTTGGTTGTATTTGTATTTATAGTATGGAAACGTTTTACTAAACAACTTTCGAATACTGTGGAAATGTTTATTAAGATCTGGAGCTACATTTAAGAAATAGTTAAAGAATGCAATCCTTTACACAAACTCGTAATAAACTTTATTCTCTGCGGTGTACCAATTTCCTCTAATCGTACCTATTCAAAACCAGACACATTGATATACGGTCCGACTATTTTGAGAATCCAGATGGTTTTGGATTAGATTTGCAGGTCAACTTCGCCACCACATATCAGAATGCAATAATGCTGCAATAAATAGATATTTGTGGAATAAGAATGTTTTGTGCTTTAAATACTACTATGATGATTATTGTTATTGTTCTACTTCTAACAAGTAATAATTATCTTAAAATATAAAATTATATCATTATTGCAATATACATTAGGACTGATTATATAAATAGAGAAGATGTGAGAAGGTTGAAATATATTAGTAGTAAGCATACGAGTATATTGTATATCGTATATACACAAAACACTTTACAATAATAATATTACACAAATTATTTATAACATCTTTGAAATATGCGAATATGCAATTGTTTATATAAACAACCTAAGGGAGTTCCAAAAATCTAACACCAGAGTGTTTTGGTGTAAATCACTGACTTTGTGAGTACTGGAAATGTTCCTGTAAAACACCGCTTAAATGAGAAATTTTAGTCAGCTCAAAAGTTTTCTATGAAAATGCTCATTATTTTGGTACATAGTTAAATTAGCCTAGTTAATAATTATACAAAAAGTAATAACAACTTTATTAGAATAAAATACCAACCTTCAGCTACTTGTAAACAGTCAAAACAAATAACTTAAAAATTGATAGGAGAACGGTACCCCTTAAGTTTTATAAGTACTAAAGTAAGTCTGAGCAAAATTTACCAACATGGACTTTTTAAATTGCTTTATATTTCTAGAAATTCTTTTGATTAAAGTCTTATTTGATGTAGTACTTGATATAGCTTAATTAAATAGCCTTTTGTGTATTCGGTTTTCCTTTAGGTTATTGAATTTAATTCTAATTTTAACCTATTACACATATTCGTTTCTGTTTATGTTTCCAAGTTCTTGTTTTATCAACAATATCACAGCCTAAGAGCTTAGTTATGTCCTGATTTGTTTGAAGAGTTGCAAATTATACTTCAATAGTGTTGAATAATAGTATTTGTTTTATTTTAAAAAAGAACGCAAAATTGGGGTTTTATATGTTTAAACTTAAAAATGTGTAGAACTATTTAGTTTGATGGTACCAAGTACAACATTAAATAAAATCTTATTAAATGGGTTTTTCAGAAATATAAAAATATTTTTATAACTGCGTACTTTGATGGCTTCTAATAATAATAAAACTTGGAAATAACTCAATTAATTATTAAAAAAAATTTCGTTTCACCTTACAACTAAGGTTAAGTTCAAAATTCTCAAGATTAATATTTCATATATATGCCACTGTTGTATTGTTGAAGCACTATCTTTTACACGAATTGTATTAATAAGAACTTCAAAATACAGTGCGTATGTTGTCAACATCATAACAAATTAAAATTATACTCCCAAATTAGAATTAAAAATCGTTATTAGATAACCGTTCAGCTTTATTAAAGTAAATTTTTATTACTAATAGTATATGAAAAAGCCACTTAACGTACTTTTGAGTAGATATTATATTTTATTAGTCTAGCTGTTAAGTTCCCTGGTACTCATTGTAAATTAATTATTTACTCAATCGTGAATGATACGAACTTGTATAAGTATGCATATCAAAATAGTGCTTTCTCGTAAAAGTACAATGTATAATTTATATTTTTGTTACAGCTAACACAAATCAGTATGCGCATTACGTATTTAATACACTGGATCAAGATCATAATGGGTTAATTAGTTTTGAGGTAAGTTTTCTCTCTTACCATACATATGATATAGAAGTAGCACAAATATTTGATTTGGTTCTATTAGTAAATTAAAAGTACAAATTTCGTTAATTAATCCTAATATAATAAATTCAATAGTGGATTTCATAAAAAATCTGTGAACATTGAGAAAGGTTTGTTCCATAAAACATATTCTAAATGAGAATGTCAAGTTCAGATCCAGGGAGACTAGTGTTTAATGATTTTCTAAGTGATTTTCTGGATGTTCAACTTTTTATAACTATTTGAGAAGTATGTATATGTGTAACAGCATACAAGGTGAACTGGAAATAATTTGCATAAAACGGTATGCACAAGGAGTAAGCTATTGAGAATTTCTCTTTACCTTACTCTTTAATTTTATACATATCAGGTATTTAAAAGTTAAATCAATTTTTAATAGACTTCAATCGTTTTTAAATATACATTCTCGTATTTATTATGAAGATCTTCAAGCGTGCTGTTGTTGCCTTTTAATTAAATTTGTGGACTAATGTATCCTTAAAATTTTCAAAGTAAACGATTATTCTAAAATCTTGTAGCTAGACTAAATTTAAAGATTTATCAAAAGGAAATGTTAGAAAATTTTATTAATATATTATTAGAACACTATCCAAAAGGTCTTGTTTAAAAATTCAAAAACTGTATTCGTAATCACGGTGGTAGAAAGAATGTACCAAAATGGTTGATAATTTCAGAAAATATTGATTTTAAGGAAATTCGTATGCAAAGCGTCATTGGTAGGTAGCAGTACATTCATTAGCAAACTTGGTTTAATCGTTAATGAGCTTAATATGGAGCTGATGATGTCAAGTATAGTACTTTAAATCGAAATATCTTTTTTTCTACGTCATCTTGTAGCGAAACTCGAGGCATTTCCAAAATCGCTGCGCTACATCCTAAATTATGATAATTCAAAGTTAAAATCGATATTTATTTTTCAGCGGAGTGTGCGTCATTTGCTTAATATGGAAATTTACAAAAATTGTTCAGAATGCTGCCCTCCAACTGCTTGGAAGTAGACAACACGTTCAAAAATATTATGTATAGAAACTTGAATCACATTTGGATTAGTTTGTAAACTTTTCTGCTCAATTCTGTTTTTTTCAAAAGTTTTTGGTTTTGTGCGCTAAACACGATTTTTAAACATCGTCCAATAAGGTTATCGTGAAGGACGAAATTAGGAAACCTCAGCGGCCATTCAATAGTTATGTAAGTCTTACCCATCTTGCTGGAAATATTTCATCTATTAGTTGACGAACTTGAATATCAAAGGTTACTGAAACCACCTATTTTCGCAACTTATAAGAAACTATCTAATTACTGGACAATTTTTTCTAACCACAAACAACGAAGCAATCAGCATTAAACTTGCCTTGAATAAAAGCTAGAGCAGTGATTGTATTTACGATACCAAACATTAGTTACTCAGTGTACAGAGCATGCACCTTCACGACTAGATGTGGATTTTTGTTCGAGCAGTAAAGAAAATTGTAACGCGTCATGTGGCCATTTAGATTAAATTCCACTTCATCGAATAACATAATTATTAGTAAGAATATAGAATTCGCAATAATCATCTTCGTGATAGTTTCCAAAAATTCCAACCTATGGTCAAAATCGTCATGGAAAGGTTTTTACGAATTTCTCCTTAAATGCAGTATAATCACATTAACCACCGACTGCCAGTTCACGTTATACTGTTAAGCAGCTTCAAGCGTTGATACTTTTGGACCATCAATGAGAGATAATAAAATATATAGCGACACCTCGTTGTGTGTGTATGTGTGCGCGTGTTAGCGTGTGCACTGTGCTCCTGTGCGTGTGTGCGGGTGTGTGTGTGTGCGTATGTACGTGTCTATATATACATATAAAGGGAGAAATAAAAAACTCAATCAACGGATACAATGTGCTTTTGCAAGAAATCTGGGATCGTTAGATATAATTTTTATCTTGTCATTTGAAGATTTGCGGTTAAAATACTTATCGTTGAACAAAAAACATTTTTGCTAGAATCTCACATCAAATATAGATTTAAAAACAAGAATAGTAGGTGTCAGTGCTCATATTGAGAATCTTACGAGGAAATTTGAGTGCAATTTCCTAACGAACTTATGGATTTTAAAACATATTTGGAAGTTTCTTGCAGAATTGTGGCAAATACTGTAGTGAGAAATTCAATTTCTGATTACCTCGAAGCAATTACTCCAAGTATTTTAATTAACATATCGAATTATTTGAAACAACGGGAACGTCTTTGCCTACAATGTAGCAGTTGTAGCATTTATTATAACGAAATATTTTTGTTTTGTGTTTTGGTAAAATTGCTCATTAAATACGAATTCAATTACATTTATAAATTTTTCAGGTAACCACTATGAAAAATGAATAATTTAAAAGTTTAAAAGTTATACATTTCGCACAGCAACGAAACTGTTGTGAAATGGACATGACGTAGTCGTGTGAAAATATTTCACATGCTTACATAGTAGGTTGCTATTGTAATATAGTAAAGTCAGCGATGCTTATTCAAGTTTAATTGACATATGTGATTACGTAATTTTAAAAATTAGGTG
>JAHWXV010077973.1:0-12189 GCA_024586415.1 Phrixothrix hirtus
GAATACATATATTCCGATATCTTAAATAATTTAGCGTGCTGTATTTTAATAAAATTACAATGTCTATATGAAGCAAACCATTAAGTGTACTTTGGGGTTTTGTAAACTTGAAATATAGTAGTTACTCAAAGAGAGGAGATAATTTAACAGGAAAATTTAATTTTGAGAATGAAAACTGCCAAAGGCTTGTAATTAAGGAGGCATATCGTTGTTATTGATTTCAACTGAGCTGCTCTGTTGGCTCTAAATTAACGAACACAACAAAATAATTAACTTTAATTAATATTTAATACCATTAATTATTGTTAACTCAATACTTTATTTTATTTTAATCCAAACTAACTGTTTAATTTAGAATTATTAGTGTAAACAGTAGAATATCAAAAATCAAACACATAAAGCTATAAATACAAACAGTATATTACAACGCAATAATTTGGACAACAATGAATGTTTTAATGTAACAGAGGAGGCAAACCGTAAAAACAAGCGAAATTTGCGAATAAATTCCGATCAAAGTCAGAGAGATGAAATGAAACATAACGAGAAAATTAGTTGCCTACTGCGATGACAAGTAACGCAAGGAAACTTGTTAGTCCTGAATTTCAAGATTGCTTCTTGTCTCTTTTCTAATTTAATTCATTGTAAATCTTCCTTCTACGCAAAGTCATTTTTAATGATTCACCTTTAACGTTATTTTAAGACTTCGTTGTATGTTGGAAACGAGGCAAAACATTCTAAAAGTTTTATGTCAAAGATTTAACAATACCCTAAACTTTTTCAATTACAACGCAATAAATTTGAATTGCAATTAAATTTACTAACGGCGACGTAATTAAATTTGATTTTCCCGATAAAGGTGTTAATTTGTAGAAGTTTTTAAAACTAATTAAAAGCTTATTACTGTTAAATTGTGTTATAAACAGAGCTTTGTATTTAAACTCCCTAATCGAAGTTTTCCCACTAAACAGAAACTTATTTGAATAGAATATTTGAATAGTTCTAGATTTTGTTTTCTATTACATGCAGTTGTAAACTTATATGCAAAGTTTCTTCGTCAGTCATTTAACTGGTTTGCTTTATGCGGAAATTTTAAGTTTTATACGGAAAGTCAGGGTTTATTGAATTCTTCATTGTACTTTATTTGAGCTAAAGTTTCAATTATCCTATTGCACTATTTCGTTTCGTAATGTCGATGACTACTTTATATTTTGAAAATTAAGTGCTAGTGCCATAATACATATTAATGTAAAGTACTTCAGATTCGAGATTATCGACTCGCCATTTTAATAAATAATTGAAAAGCAAATAAGCTTTCGATGGAATTCAAATTTTCTTATCTATATGTAAGTCCTTGGCAAATCTTTTAATGTATGTTGATCTAGCACATATTGCTTAAATTTGTAACTGTCTATTTAGAAGTTTTAAATATGAGTACTCAGTGTTACGATTATTTGATTAAATGTCTATATAGTTAAATAGTTAAGTAATTAAATTGTCAAAATGAATATTTATTGTTGCTTCTCTTTTAATTAGTAAACAAATTCCAATGCTTTGTAAGATTTTTGCATATCAAATTTATATAAATATATAGTTTATGTCACCCAGTCCTACCAGAGTAAATCTTTATTACATTATCCTCCCAACCCAGCTCCTCAATGACCATACAAGCGATGGCGTTATCGTGTGGTAAGATCTCCCCATATTTCCGACTCGGTCGCCTTTGATGAATTGATTCTATCAGCCTATGCGTCAAGTTGCTGGCATTAAACCTCGAATGTTATTGCTCGACTCCCTTCAACAAGTTCACAGTGTATTTATCGAAGCCCCACCAAAGACAGTGAAACTCCTTGGGAAATATTACATGAATTATATCTACCCATTCTATCCTTTATTTCGCGTTCAGGTATAGACTCTAGGAGTGGTCGACACTGTGTAACTGCATGACGATGTCAAGAAATCAACTTTGCCTTTATTATTTTAGTTGAACTTATAAGAGATACATACACCAAAATTCTAATCTGATTTGCTAATTTAGCTTTTGTTTGACCGTTATCTATTTGAAAAAGAGGTTCTAATCACTCTTCGCTGAAATTCACCGGACGCCTAAACCGAGAACCACCACTTAGGTTAAAATCTTGTGTCCAAGTAAATTATTGCCATAGGTAGAACTAATGCTACGCGACTTCTGCAGCATTATAACCACGATTGAGCTTATAGAAAAAACTTTATCGTAAACTAAACGAAGTAAATAGTACGATATGTTTTCTGGAGCCGAAGAAACTATGAATTTCTTCCCTTAACGAAGAATGTGTTAATAAGGTAGTTCGCATTCGTTATGCATTTAATAAAAGACATAAATAAATAAATAAAGATTTGTTTACTAAAAAGAGATACATTGATTGCAATCCTAGAAACATATGTATCGGCAAAGCAGTTTAATTTAATATTGTTAAAGTCAATTATATCACCAAGGAGCACATGCTAATAAAACTTTATTGTAATATGACCATTATTGACGTATCCCTTTGGCTAAAAATTAAAGCTACTTAATTAAACGTGCGTATCTTCATTAAAATGTGAAGTTGATTGCGCTTATCTGGCTATTTAATCTTGAAGGTCAAATCTTAATAAAAGTTCAAATTCCGGCATGAATCATTTAATAAGGAACGGTTGCAGCAGTCCACGTTGGTAATACTAGTCTATGCGTCATTGGTCCTCCTCCATTAGGCTTAATTCCAGAGATATATTTTATACCGGAACCTAGAAAAAACGAATTACAAAACATATGAGAATAATGGAAAATTATTAAGCGATAATAGTGAAACACCTGTACGGATCTTTGTGGGTTAAATAGCATAAAAGTCAATAGGCCTTCATTTCCTTCAAAATAATGTAACAAATTACTACAATACAATCATTTAATAATTTACCAAAATGAACTAACTAGCGCACTGAAATTAATCAAATCACTCTGAATAAATGCAACGCCAGCGTGAACTACATATCAAATAACGGATCAAACTTTACCTGCACCTAAATTCTAAGTAAAGTATTCAATTACAAATATGAGCACACTTTGTTTTAAAATAGAATAAACGATGATTACGCTCTCTATAAATCTGTTATTAAAATAATTAAAATAAAATAATTTGCAGACTGACGTATTGCTATGTTATTAAAACAACTACAATTTAAAATTAATTTTACTCCTAATAGATAATTGTCTTTTTGAAAACGATTAAAGTAGTGTCAATGTTGTATAAAATTGAAAAATCTTAATTCATTATTTTAATTTTTGAAAAAATAAAACCGCGTGTTAAAATTTGAACGATTAACTCCGAACATGACTTCATTATATACAGGTTATGCGAAGATATATGGTACGATAAGTCAAACCGTAACAATACAGAGTCCTGTTATGCATGAATACGCGACCGAAATCTAATACTGCGAAATTACATTTTTTTTTTGCAGAAAGAGGCATTCAATTCTGTTGCAAGTATCCTAATAATAAGGAGATTGTGTTGAACTTTTAATGCTGTTTAAAACAGTTGCAATTATTCTTCTTTGCATTTAACACATTTGTTAACATGATCCTGCAAAAGTGCGTACCAACAAAAATTCGAGAAAATAAAGACATCTGCTTCCCTCTGAGAAATGTACACATATAATTTTCTTTCATACTCTTGAAAAATATAAAGATAATGCGCCGATTATTATCTATATCGCTGAATTTCACGCATCAGTGCTGGCACTTTCTTTTTATTTCTAGGAGCTTTAGTTTTTTACATTAAAAACCATACTCGGTTGAGCAAGAGTTTCAATAGTTTAAAATAGTTAAATACTGTCGTTTGTAACACCATTTATTTAGCAAGGATCACCTAAAAATTGTGATACGAGGGCCGTCTGGAAACTATTACGTTTTGCGCTACATGGAGCGCTGGAGAATAGAGTAGCCTCCAAACAAGCTCTAATGCTAACTATATGCTTAAGCCACCTTCATTACATAAACCCTCAATTTTAGATTAATTGGAGTTTAACGGATTATCGCCGGACTCGAGCTAAAGTTACAGTTTAGCCTATAAGAGTTATCAATATTGACGGGAAAGCTAGAGACCCAAGCTATTTGCCGTGAAATCAGCTTTTATGTGTTGCTTTTCAATGATCTAGCTGTGGCTGCATATAAGTACGTAAATGTCTGCGATAAGTAAGGAAGTCGTCGGCATAGTTTTCTTTAAAAATAATCTAATGTCATTTTAGCATACCTGAATATTTTGGTATTAGATCACATGTGTCTTACATTCAAATGTAGATATATCAGCATAGATAAAATAAAATAGAAGTAATTTCACTGAGGGCTTTATTCGTTAGAAATGTATAACATGTGCTTAAGGTTTAGGTTCTGGTAGAAGAAAGGTAAAAAACAGCAACGCCCACTTCTTTTCATCAGCAGCATTGCTGTACTTGTAGAAGGTAGTTTGTTTCTTTAATAGCAAAATGGGGTTAAACGGCTGCTTGGAGCTCTTCATTAGTCTTCATCCTCACAATCCAAGTTTAATCCATTGAGTACCAAATTTCTTTTTAGAAAGGACTGAAGATTTCTTTAAACTTGCATTTCTACACAGCAATCTTGGTGATGACTGCTGCATGCATAGGCGAATTATCGTGCAGCAAATGAAACCCCTTTCACCTCGATAAAGCCTCACAAACTTTACAACATAACTGTGTAGTAGTCTACATTTTAGAACGGGACGAAATGTCTTGAGCCTTTGAAAGTAGCGGAAAATGCCGTTTTTGATACTGAATCAGCTCGTTGCTCGGACAGCGACAGTGTTCCGTGGGAGGGTTTTACACGATTTTTGTTGGTAAGAATAAAGCTAAAAATTCAGAACGGCTTTCAAGAGTCAAAAATTGGGTAAAGTTTGTGATTTTGGGCGCCACCTTATCTATTTATCTAAACGGAAGTTTGAATTACTGAAGACTAAATGATAAGGACTCTAATTCCATCCGTAAATGTGATGTTTGTATTCGAGACTACTTAGAAGGTGCTTAGTTACTCGTACGCCACTGGAGAAGCCGTCCTAAAATTATAGTGCTAGACTTACAATGCGACAGTATTCCTTACATACTTAAATCTATTATTTTCCTGTAAGAAAGTTATTGTTATAATGTATTACTAAAATTACGAATATATTTTGAAATAATAAAAGCATCTGGTTTTAGCTAAACGATTATAATAAAGTAATATAACTTATACATGCAATTAGAGCACATTTAGGTAAACAATTAATTGCAAACTAACAAATTGATTGTAAACAAAAGAGAAAAAGAAGGGATCCCAATTTACTTAAACGAATAACAAAATATTGACCTCTTGAACTAAAGATGGTCCAAAATAGCAATACTTAACTATACTAACTGTTTGTCTTTACCTTAAATTTAAAAGAGTTCACATAATTAAACAACAAAAGGTCCAACTGAGACTTGACGGTAATAACTTCCCCAGCGAATGGTTATTACGTTACCAAAAAATATTGGGGGTTGAGGGTCGGATTCCTCTTAGTGAACTTGTTGATTTTCCAAGTGGAAAAGGTCTTAATAACAGAAAAATCGTCACTTACTTGTGAGTGCTTTGCGATGCGTGACTTTAATTGCGGGATTCGATGACTGCCTTAGTTTCCTATTATAATGTACCTTGAGTACTTTCCAAACGTCCGCAGACCCCTCTGGCCTATTTGAACAAGGATTACGAAAATTTTACCCAAATATTATTCGCAAGAAGCGCCAATTAGCCTGATTCTCTATGATTCAGACAGTCGGTAGATGATATGGGTAGCTAGTTCGTATTCTTGAATTCGGGAATGGCCGTGCCTAACGATGATGTCACGCCTCTCTAATATGTGCTTACACTTAAGAGCTCTGGTCTCAACTAACTCGTTTTGTATTCCTTCACCTTGAAATTTCCGGGAATAGGAGGGGGGTTTGGTGGTTGTTATTTATTTATAGAAACAAACATAGTTTCGCGAGAAGCTGAAATTGTACATTGTTTTTACACTCGTAAACCAGCGGTTTTTAAAAGTTCTTTATTATAAATGAGATTTGTAATAACCTGTAAAATGCTTATTTATAAATTTTGATACCAAATAAATACTGGTATTTTACACATTTGATTATGCTATTGATTCCTTTATATATAGGGTGTTCCCAAATTAAAGATATGTGTTTAGGAATTTTAGTCTCCTTACAATTTGCAATGGTGTTTTTCTTTTTGTAATTGAGAAAAACTTCCCAACATTCTAAAAAGATGGTGCGATAATCAATTTTGCAGAATTCGTGTTCCTAACTCGTCTAACGTTTCATGTAGTGCTCCTGTTCTGGCTAGAGATTATAGTATATGACCATTAGCTCATCAATAATGATGATTTATTCCAGAAATTGTTGCCATTTTGTACACCAATCTTATTCAGGCATAAACGATTTCTAATGATCCGGATAACGGTTGTTTTAGAAATTTGCAGTCACTGAGTAGTTCTTCAGATCAGTACTGTTCGGAGTGATAGCTTCCTTGCGCAGATCTGAGGAAAAATAATTTAAAGAACATTTTTGCTATCTTAAACTTGAAAGGCACACGTCATTTTGGAAGACTTGCCGACACGTTCAGTTTGAATCAAAATTAAAATTAAACTATGTAAAATAGAGCAGCTTGGTATCGTAACAACAGATATCATGGTACGTAATGGGTAGGGTTGGATTTAGTCAGATTGGAAACTTATGTATGTACGTTACAGATCAAAACGGAAAACATTCTTTTTCAAACTGTTTTTAGTTTTCATCATTTAGTGTAAGGTTTACATTATAGTTGCACACTTATATTTCATTTATAATTTTTACAACATCGAGAATAATTCGAAGGTTTCTATAAACATAATCAGCTCTTAAACATCAAGTTATCATTAGCTTGTGAATTAGAGCATATATCGATTTGTAGTTCCATCAAAATTAAGATTTTTTCAGTACTATTAGTTTCCCATCATGTATGGCCATAACCTATGAATGCTCTTTTTTAAAGCAACTTCTTGAACTTGAAATAATTTCCTATACTAAAATCCTATTAAAATAAAAAACGTATTGTTTTCGCCATTCAAAAGTATATTCTGACAGTGCAATTAATTTACAAAATGATTACGTGTTGCGTAAAACTACTGTTCAACATGCTATAGCTTACATTCATACAGGTGCCAGATTATCATAACCTCTGTAAATTGTGTTTTAATAGCTCATGAAATCTTTAAATATCTCAGGTGGTTTTTACACTAAAAAAACGTCAGTTCAAAATAAATCAATGATTTTTACGAAACTAGAATTTAATAAAACTGACGAAATTGTGATGAAGTTTCGATAAATTACACTATCTGAAGGAACTGGAGCGACGATTTTTTATGTGATTAAGAACGAGATGCTTCTGAAAGACCCGCATTTTATTTTACTGAATTCACAATAAACACTAATAGTTTTCTAAATTTTTCTGAAATTTAATAAAAACAAAGTGAGGCAGGCTACATTTGATGTATATAATGTTGCTATATTGAAAATGTAGTTCCGCCAATACGAAAAGCTCTTCAGGGTCTCTGAGATATGTTTTGCACGGATATATTACCCCATCCATCAATTAGGACTTCTATTAGTTGTTGGAGAGTTCTAAGTGAGGTTAGTTATTTTCTAACATATCTATCCAATACATCCATAGATGCTTTATAGGGTTTAAGTGAGGGCGTAAAGTTGGCCAATTTCGATTACCATGCCGTTGAAGGAACTTGAAAGTTATAGCCCTAGTATAAGGTATTATCTTGCATAAAGATCATTTGTATTCATATTGTTCGTAGAAGTGATAACATGTTCCTGCAAGACGAAATAAACGGATGTGTGGACGCTAAAATTCCTGAAAACCACCAGTTCTGAGTTGTGCCGTCGCCAACTATTACAGAACGAACTTCATATCTTTCTTCTTATTGCACGGCAGCGCATTATAAGGTATGAAACCTTGATTTGTCTGGATAATATACCGGCTTCTAGTGTCCAAGTTACCAAACAACCTGTTCACAATGCAAAATGTGTTGTGGTGGGTCTTCGACAGCTTCGTCTTGACTTTAAATTCCTATTTCGTATTCTGTTCTTAATTGTATGATTGTAAACAGTTACCTTGCGTACTAGACTAAGTGTATTTAAAAGAAAGGGATCGATTATAAATCAATCTCGGACTTCGGTAGTTTTTAGTTATCGTTCTTATCTTATACGTCCTTTATGTCGGTCAATCTCTTT
Organism: Phrixothrix hirtus; assembly: GCA_024586415.1. Lineage (NCBI taxonomy): Eukaryota > Metazoa > Arthropoda > Insecta > Coleoptera > Phengodidae > Phrixothrix > Phrixothrix hirtus. The sequence goes on from JAHWXV010077973.1 coordinate 8,323, forward strand.
ATAGTGTTATCGTTCTCATTTGGAAAATTGGGCAACTGTTACCTCGCTAAAAGCCTCACGTTGTTATAATTACACCAAATGTATATAATTCCGCAGCTGCCATAAAGTTCACTTAATAACTAGACCAAAATTTTGATGTTTGAGGGCTCATTTTATTCTTTGAACGTTTTTGAACAGTTATTTATATTATTTAGGGTGATTTGTTGGTATAATCTCATTTTTGTTAAATTAATGAAATACAACATGCATTCATCTTTTAGAGGTACTCGTCTGTCCGCATAATACTAACAGAAGAGTGCGTAATTTCAAACTAAGGTTGTAAAAGTAGCCCGTTTAGCATAAAAAACGCAATCAAAGAAACTAATACAGTTTCACGCGTTTTCATGCCAATTGTAATTAAATTTAAAAGACAATTAGAAGACTTTAACATTTTCGGAGTGCGTGAAACACTAATAACTAAAATAATTAATTATGCATAAATGTTTATAGATTTATAGCTTGTCTAATTAACAATAGATAAACTACAAACGCTGCATTTGTATAAAACAATGTCATTGTATATATTATATATTTTATGTATTATATTGCACAACTTCAAGTAATTCATTGCAAAAGGTTGCGCAATATCCCGCAAGTTCAATTAAAGCATATTATTACGATGTTAGAGAAAGAAAGAAAAATAGATTTGCATCAGTAGAACGAAGAAACCGTCTCCAAGAAATAAATAAAGCTATTCTTGGGGATTTAAAACGCTTTGATTTCAACTTTCGAATCGGAGAGGTTAGCTATGCTCTCCTAGCGTGGTGTTAATAATTAATCAACCGTTGAATTGTATTATGCAGTTTTGGTCGCAGACCTCGTTTGCATTTCGAAGTTCGTAAAGATAACAGCCTTCATCGGCCGCGATCTGTTGCTAGGGCAACAGACGCCATCGTTGAAAGCATTCATGATCGACTAGTTATTTAACTGCTCGTGTCTCAAATAACTAAAGTGTCATGAGAGCGTCCGCCAAATTAAGCGGGGCCGACATGCATTGCTCCCACATTCGATAGGGCCATGAGCGTGCAATTTATTCGATGCGTGCTTTATCATATCAGGCGACAGAAGTTTTAGTTGATCGTGCCGCGAGGACTAGTATTACTGACGCATATAAGCCACAAAGAAACGTAACCAACAAAACATAATTCCTAGGCCGTTGCAAACCTTCCCCGTGCTAATGTATAGAATATTAGACACAACTCGATTGCTAAACAATTTCGAAAAGCATCTTAGCCTCTTTATGATATCTAAAATGAATTACTGGTGAGACACACCTTATTAAGAGCTGCGCTAAGTAATATTACAGACAATAAATTCCGTTACGTCGTCCGCCCGTTATTCAATATAACATGGTTATGACAAACTGATTGTTTAACGTAATAAGAAATTAAATATGTTGATTGAATTTAGCACTAAAGAATCAAATTCTTTATTTAATAGTAATCGCTCTTATTTTAAATTCGAACAGCATTGACATAATTATTCTGGTCCACTGTTATTGTTTTGTACATATTCGTCTTAGCATTAATCTTGTAAATAATTCTTTACTTATTTTATTAGAATAATATATGATTTCCGAACGTTTAGTGTCTTGTTGTTTGCCATCTAATCCATCTAGGTACAAATGGCAAGCTACGAGCGGACCCCCCCGCACGATGATCTATCTGGACAAGTACAAATATAAATAATTTTCGTCCTGTAACGTAAGTAAATAATCCGTCACGTCACAAGGTTTTCTGTAATTGATATCTTAATTTTCTTTTGCGAAAAAATTTTAGCAAAGCAAGTTTTTAATCTGAAATGCACTTTTGTGGCTGTTTCTAAGCAAATAATTGTTTAGTAATAAAAATTGTAAGGTAAAAGGTTACGTTCATAATACGTTTAACGTCATTGAACTATAAAAACTAGCTACTAATCGTTTCAGGAATAGACGTTAAAATTGTTTTATTACTATTATTTAGAAGGGGTATTAAAATAGTTAGTCTTAGAGCTTCCCCTTAAACAAAATCAAAATCAGTTACCATGACATTGAAGAACAGACATTAAAGTCAATAGGGTATGTAGAGAGTCATATTTGTTCCCCTTCTGAAAATGCCGATATTGCGCATGACAAATTGTGCTCAAATGTGAATCTCACACTTTAAACATATTCAACAATCGTGTTCTTCACATTGTTCATCGTAATTTGGGTATGATAAATCCCTGAATAGTAATCAAAACCGACTCAGAGCAACAACTTCCAAGACACTTGGCCGACGTTTTGAAGACACTTATTCCAAATTTTTAAATCGTATTGCAACTATATACAAAGCATAGAACCATTACTACGATCCAGGAACTAAACAACACTTGAAAGAATGAAAACATGCTGCCCCACACTGATTCAAAACAATTTGTGTCCAAATATCGCCAAAAAATATCCCCTCATTGATTCGTTGGGATGAAGATGAAACAATTATGATGGGCTACTTAGAACGGGGTCACACATTATTAACTAGGCTTTGAGACAAAATTGTAAAGAACCCCCTTAAAAAAGTTTCCAATATTGTGCTTTTCTTGTAGAACTATGTTCCCGCTCATGTCCTTGATTGATTTGCAGAAAATTAAACTTGACTTTAAATTAATTCATTATCTCTACTGTTTGCCAGATGTCTCGTTAGACTACTTCTAAAACTAAAAACCTTATAAGGGAAGAAGTTTTCACCAAATGAAACAATAATAAGTATTATGGAGTAGTGGTTGGCAGATAAGCACAAAGAATTTTCTAAAACATTGAATTACTTTATTAACGTTGAGTAAACAGGTAAAGTTGACTATGTTAGGTGAATAAAAATTTGTTATAAAATATAGTAACATTTCTTGTGCTGAACTAAGGTATTGTCAGTACGTCGTCGTAAAAGCGCAATTCCAAAAAGATAACCCAAAATTTCAAATATTTGTTAGTTACAATAGACATTTTATGTTTGTAAACTTAAATCTTAAACTAATTTGCTAAACTTGTGTAGAAGGCCAAAATTTTTTTGAAATGTATTGCATAGGGGGATGATATAATATTGGTTATCTCTAACAAAGAATAAACAACTGTTTCTCCACATATTGCATTTGGATTTGGAGGCAGTTCTTGAAATCGCGAAGTCTTGATTGTCACTACTTTAACATTTGCAGACCCGAAAAAAATTAAAAATCACTAAAAGCGGGATCAGGTGATTAGGGTGGATAACTTCAAACGAACGTCTCTATTTTGCATTGCTAGGAATGATACTCTTGTGGACTGTTGCATTATGCTAGCGAATGAGAGGTACTCGTAACAACTTCGCTCTCTTTTGTCTTTGATGAAATTGTGATGTTTCGTAATTAATTCAGCGTACTACTGACCAAGCATTGTACGTCCAGATTCTAAATTTTGGCATTTAAGCAATTAAATCGAAAGTTAATGAATTTTTTCCTGTAAAGTCTGGATCATAAGAGAAAAGTAATAAATTGACTTTAGTTTTAGAAACAAAGTCTGCCAAGGGTTTGAAAAAACGCGTTTTTGTTCATTTTTAAGCGCACGTTTAAAATAACTGGAGATAATAGGATCTTCTACGAGATAACACATACATTTAAGGTTTAAATTAGTAGCTATATATACAGGGTGCTAGAATAAAAGATGCCCTTTTTCAATAGGGCCACTTTGAGGACTTGTAGATTGCTAGAAAAATAATAAGAAGTTTTTCTTAACATTAAAATTTTTCCTTAAAATGTTTTAAACTTAAGTATTAAATTTTTCTGTTGTTTTTGTGATAGGTGATAGTAACGATACAATTTCGATCTCCACTTCAACATTTT
>JAHWXV010077992.1:0-11181 GCA_024586415.1 Phrixothrix hirtus
TTTGTGAAAAATATGCATTTCATTATAAAATTTACAAAATATGCAAAAAATGCATATATATGCACTTTGCATATATTCCGCCCCCTAGTCATAAATAACATCGTATATTTATTTAGTTAACTTATAGTCTGTTAAAGGTGTACGATTTATGAAAGCGTTTAACTCATCGATTAATTACAAGACACCAATGAATTCTGAGGGAAATAATCGAATGATTTTATCAAATAGCATAGACCGATATAGCTAATGGATTGGGCTTCAGAGAAATAGAAATTGTTTCAAGTAAAAGTTTCATCAAAGTAAAGAGGTATCTCAGACCACTACAGATAAGTTTATCAATATATAAATAACATTTAGTGCGTGTAAGAATATATAAATTACATACTTATTTAATACATTAACCCTTCATTGCAATAGTTAAAAATCATTTATATCTAAACAAAGATAATTATTGTAATTATCCTTTGTAGAAATAGTAAGTCCTTAGATACTTAATTCACTTAAGAAAGGGTTATAATGCTTAAAATGCGTACCGTTTCATTTAATTGGTAACCTTCATTTTTTAAATTATAGCAGCGCTTTGTGTAAATATCGAAAACCAAGTTTAATTTTTTTATACTTTCAAAATTGGACTATTCAATTGATAATATTTTAGTAATTTTTATAGTATCATTAATATATTATTAAGTTTTTTTAATAAACGTTTCTTTAGTTATAAATTCTTATTTATTTGTGAACTAAATAATGAGGGTTTAGATAAAGATAAATATCATTAAATATAGCTATCTGAAATGTTTTTTATATGGAATAAGTACGTTGACCTAAATACAAAGTTCATTGACTAAAGTTCAGTACTTTGGAACGCCATATAAAAGCAATACTACTAATCGGTTAAATATATAAATTATTTATCAACGTGACTGTGACACGAATTAGAACAACCCGTTTAGGTACTGGTATCAAGATTTCTCTAAGGTATACTTGCATATATCATATTAAAAAGGCCATCTTTTGTCTACATTATAAAAAGAAAGTGATAAACTGATTTACTTTTCGGGCCCCGTTCCTCAAAATTGGGTTACCGATCTTCATTGACAACCGAAAAGTAACCATTTTCCGAACTATGTCAGAAAATGTGGACATGATATTTCATTGCCTGCTAAATTTTTTACATGTTAACCATATTATAAATGCATTAAAACATTTAGTCAATGGTGGCTACGATAGCGTATGATGGCATCTTTAAATACATGCCAAATTTTGTAATATTTATTTGGAAACATAAACATAAAAATTTTCGTGCACTGTATGTTCAAAGAGAATTTTTCCATATCGCGCCGTAAGCTTGCAAAGACTATTTTTTGAATTAGTGATACAAATACCTATTGGTAAGGATTATAAGGTTAATTGAAATATAGTTCGCAAGTTTATAGTTAATGTTTTACTATATACTGTAATTTAAAAATGCCTATTATAGGCTGTCTGTTATAAATAGATATATGTTACCAGGGAGCATTTGATACATATTTTTATTGCTAAAGGTACTTCTGTACCTACAACATTTTGATACATATTTAATTATGTAGGGAACGGATTGAAACAAAAGCTCCCGAACAGTAGATTTTTCTCAAACCTGCTTCAGTTTTATAATTGCTACCACGACCCCTCTTGGTAAAACGTCCTTCTTAAACCATATCAATTAAAAATTTGTTTCAATCGAATACATTCGTTTTGCTTAAGGATGGCCAAACATACTACTTGCAAGAATTTTGTATATTAGTGTAGAAGGTACGACAATATATTGAGGTATGGATAAGGCTGTGGCTGTTCTCAATTTATGTACATAGTACATATGTACATAGTACATAGTACTCAGATTAACTTAAAAAAGTAAAATTCTTGTAATCCACCGATGATATATAAATAGTACGTTTCAAAATAAATAGATGATAATATGTAATCTCAGTTCTTACGTTAAAATTGAAACGTAACTTTGGTCTTGAATTGAGAGAGCGCTTGTAATTTATGCTGGATTTAGTCGTTTACTTTAATAACAAGGTTTATTAACATCAAATATAACTATATTAAAAGCACTTTCCGATCAATACCCATATCATAAATTTTATAATTTAAAAATAATACATTTCAAAGCAGGGAAATTGTATGTAGTGCAATTTGAATTCGCAATTGTAAATAAAATGCAATTATGACTTCCCAACTTTATTTTCTTTATTTGATATTAGTATTTTATTATCAAATGAACAAAATTAGGTAGGAAAAACTTCAAATGTTTTAAAAATATGTTCTTCAATTTGTTTGGCTTTTCTAATGAGAAGAATGCATTAACAGTAATTGATATTATATTATTTCGTAAAGAAACGTTTTTTGTTGTGGGATGAAGTACTTTGATTTCGTGTGACGTAAGTTCGTAGATTACAATACCTCTAGAAGGAAACAGAGTTGAACAAAATTTTAATCAACAACAGTTTATATTGAAACGTCAACATTTCGGCTACGCATCGGCACTACAATTATACGGAGTAAGTAAAAAGTCTCCGAACACTATTTCCTAAATATATAAGTACATTGTGATTAAAATTAAAGAACTTATTAACGCTACTTTCTTTTCTTTTGAACTTTCGGTTGAGTAGGAAATAACCCGAAATTATGTTTTTTTTAATAAAACACGCTGTATATTTTTCAATTCCGAGAAGAGAATAAAAAACTACATTAAGAAACATCAAAATTAAGGGTTTTATATAAATGAAGTGTTAATAGAAAAAATAAAATAAAAATTAATATGTAGTATAAAACCAAGACAACTGTAACCAAAGTGATAGTTTTAATTGAATAGGTGTTCGAAATGTTTGAAATGTCCTCCAATTCTTCTAGATTGTCTGATCTGTTTTTGTAAACTTCAAATTTGAAGTTCCCTCACAAAGAGAAGCCTAACGGTGTCAAGTTGGAAGAACGAGTAGGCCATTCGATAGGACCCCTTTTACAGATTCATCTTGAAGAAAATATTTCATCCAAATAATTCCTGATATCTAACGCTAAATGCGGCTGCTCTCCATATTGTTGGAATCCGATATTTTCAGCGGGTGCTAATTCGGTTTGGATATAAAGTTGAAATAGCTGAAACAATTCCATTGCATAATAAATTCAAAGAACGCTTATGATTTAAATTTCCATCCTTGAAAGAAGGTCGGATTATCTTATTTCCAACGTTACTGGTCCATACATTGACATGTTGGGAACACTGTATATCAATACCTTGTGTCCAATACATATTGTTTCTTGACGAAATTCGGCAGCTGTGACTATTTCCTGTGCCATTGAGACAAAACATGGCTTCATCCAAACCTACAATACTGGTAATGAAGTTGGACTTTGCGATAATCATCTCTATGGGAGTTTCATACAGCTGCACTCTGTGGTTTAGATCATATTCTAGCATCTCATGAACGAAACTAATTTTGAAAGGTTTCAACTTCTCCAATTTTAAACTATTTTAACTGACTTTTAAGGTATAGCGTGAGCTAAATACATACTTTCTCATACCTGCGCAGCATCAGAATTTTTATTTTATCTGCTTCACTTAGTTTAAGAGCTATTACTTTAATTCAGGTTAAATAAGCTAATTACACGAGAGTAATATCTGTCAAATAAATCGATTCGTTATTTATTATTTTATCTACTTGTTAATTTTACAATACTATTATAGTCCTTCTTCGTCTTCAAGAAGATATCTGTAAAACAAACGAAAGTTTTTAAATGATTAATATTCAAGACACTAAATAATTAATTCCACTGTCTGGCAATAGCCATTAAGTAAACCTTACTTCAATATAGTGGAAGATTTCCTCAGAGATCTATATGTATACAATAAATTTTATTTTAACCATTCCACCACTACATTCCATGTTTGCAACTTTAATCTAATTCTAAAGAAACTAGTAATAAAAATGTAAATTAGTGAATAAAAATATAAAATTAGTTTAAATAAGTATTTGAAATTTATTATATTTATACGTAATATTAATATAAATATCAGGCGATCTCTGACGCTTATTGACATTTATGTACCGTTATTATTATACATTTGAATTAAAAATCATATTACGCTTTCAAATATTCACAATTTCAAGATGTTTTGTAAATGAAATAAAATAAAGCATAAATTATGCGCATTCCATTCTACAAAAGCAAAAACCAATTTATAACAAACCACTCGATGACTTTTCTATGGACTGGTTATTCAGACATCATGTATTCAAACAAGAGTTTGCAGAAATTATAGGATAAAGCAAATTGATATGGCAAAACACTAAAGAAAAATACGTGTTCAGCCGCTTACAAATGCGTTCATAAACACAAAAAGGAGCAGCAACTTCTCTGTTTTAAAAGGGGAAGTTTACTTAAAACCGAAGATTTGAATTAATTAATCAGCTTTAAAATTTAATTACTCTTTGGTTAAATACAAACAAGCGTATTAACTAGCGTTTGTAGGAAAATGTAAAACAGTTCCCTTGGGACACATTCCACCCGGATTACACATGCTAATGCGGCTTCTGTCTAACCAGACACGCACCTGCTTCCACTAATATTTCATAACAAAAGTAAATGGCATTAAAGGCTTACGTTTTATTTTTCCGATAGCGGTATTGTTTTATAATATACTGGAAATATTGTTTGAATGTGAATGAAGTTTCAAAAGAATAAATCTTGTCATTCGTGTACCACAATCCTTTTTACTTTGTTGTAATTAATACAATGGCTGTAGTTTTAACAGTATTCTTTATTTGATTATAAACCTGTAGCTGTAGAAACTTCTTCAGTGCTTCAGTAAGAATTGTAGATGTAATATAATGCAATTAATTGTTCTTGAAACCACCATTTGCAGCAGGAATGCCTCTATTGTTCACATTAATTGAATCTGTAGACGCTTCTGTTCTATCACTTGCCATGACGTTTGGGAATTGCCAAGAATTTTGTATGGTTTTAATATAAATTGTTATTTGTATAAATGAAAACACATCTGTACTTAAGAAAGCATTATATACCAGCCGTTCTTAAACTTTACGTGTTTGTAAATTTATTACCGAAGGTTAAAATTATCTATCCTTTAGGAAGAACTATGTGAGTGGAAAATGGGGCATTAGTAAAAATGTATTGTAACAAATTAGTAACAATAAGAAAACTTGATAGAACATTACAATTCAGAAGGTTCCTTAAAATTAAAACGGATTATGTAATCACAAATGACTCATTACTGTAACCGATATCTGTCTAATTAAAGTCAAGGTCAGCAATTACCCACGGAATTTCAATTTATTACGTCATTGTTATTACTATTTTTATTCTTTACAAATCTGCGATTTTTCCTTAATGTTCTGGAATTTCTCCTTTCTATATAAATAGCAAATTAAATTTCTTTAGTTTTAGCTTAATTAGAATCTTGTCCTGTTAGTTAATGTTATACACAAATAGAAACATAAACGCTTGTTATTAGTGTAGTACTACTACTACTACTACCTGTCATGCTACTCCCTGAGCGGGGTAGGCAAAACTCAACACCGAGCCTCCGTCTTTTCAACCACTGCATGCAACCATGCATAAACCCCCTCTCACCTATATCGCTACCACCACCTTTCACCCCAGCACTATACAGTATCCACACCATCTCACTATTATCCACCAATCCTACTATCTCTAGTATCACCCATTCACTATTTTTCTCCATTCCTTTCTGTCGTCACACATTTCTTTTGCTTCCATTAAATTCATACAACGTTTTTGGTAATCCGCCCTATTCTTTATGTTCTTTATTCTCTTTCCTTTTACAATTTATTCGATCATATTAAGCCATCTCTTTCTCGGTCTACCCCAACCTAGTTTCCCATTCATACCTGCCTCATATATTCTCTTTATTAATCGTTAGCGCACTTCTTTCGTGCAGTTTAGGTAATGTTTCCTTCACCTGGCACGTTTCCATCACTCATTCATTCCTTACTCTGTCACGTCTCGTTTTGCCACATGCAGATCTTAGGAACCTTATACTTATGGAGTTTATTTTACTCATATGCTTTTTCTGACGCATCCAAGTCTCACTGTCATATAAAACAGTTGAAAATATACACTATTGTACACGGCCTTTTTTGCTTACATACTTAACTGTTCACTCTTGGTTACTTACCACATGCTTCCAATTATTCCCCTGCCTGCGTTCACTCTATTTTCAATGTCACTATGTACTCGCCCATCATTCGCAAACATTCTGCTATGGCAAACAATCTTGTCCACTTGATCAATTATCTCGCTACCCAACATCAGCTGACATATTTCCTTTTCACCTTTCCTAACGAAAACCATTACTAGCGTAGTATGAAATAAATAGTTAAATAAATAAATGTAAATAAATAATCCTAGTATTAATGAATATAAGTAAAGGTTTTTGAACAATTAGCTGTTTCGTTACATTGGTGTCAGGTGTTGGGTTTGTTATTAAAAGCATGAACTCACCGACAATTATTAATTAAAATCTAGTGTTAATTATTTTCTATATATAATAACAAGAGATGCAAAAAAATATGGCGTCGTTGATGTTAATATTGCAAAAGATGCAAGACGAAATGAAATCCAGTCAAACTAGATTACGAGAAAAAATGCACTCCAATCAAGAAAAAATTAAATCTAATCAAACTAAATTACAATAAGAAATAGAATTCAATCAAAATAAATTGTAAGAGGAAATTACTAACAAACTAAAAGTAGAGATCCTACCGATTAATGCAAACCAAAGTAAAATACAAAAAGAAATAGGAACTATAATGCAAATCAAAATAAATTATACGATGAAATTAAATTAAGCCGAAACGCATTATACGCATTATTTTAATTATCATACAAAACTACACGAAGAAATTAAGTCAATCCAAAATGAGTTAACAAAAGAAATAGAAGATGTTGCCAATTAGATAGCAACAAAATATGAGGAAGTAACTAAGAAGAGTGACGAAATATATCGAAAGTTTATTCTGCTCACCATAAATAAAGAAGGAAGTGGCTTCTATTCCTCATGAACAATCAAGAGGAACGGATCTGCGCCAACTTGAAAACTTGCCTATTATTAAAACTAGCATAACAAGTACTATAAGACAGGTTAAAGCATCCACATATGATGGAATGACATCTTGAGCCAAATAATGTGAACAGTCTGTGGCAGCCGCAACATCAAATCAATGGATCGTCGAAGATAAGGCAATTGCCTTAATAATGGGCGTATAATGCCCGATTTTGGCTTCGCCCTAGGCTGGAAGGATCACATCATACGAGTTGCTGATAAAGAGATACCCATTAACCAACGACATGACCATATATTAAAAATAATCCTAGAAGATTATTTCAGGGTACGTAGAAATACTAGAAACCGGCAACATAAATATTCGTGGTGGTATTCTAGCGGGAAGAGTGCTGATTGAGGCTAAGGAAACAACACCTGTGGGATTGATGAATGTCAAATTACTAAACAATGGCATCAAATTGGAAATATGTACACATATGTCATCTGTGGTACGTTACACAAAAAATCGGTGAAAACGCTGTGGCCATAAATAATTTATCTAAGCTGCATGCCACACTCGAATCCTTGGACAATAGTTTATCCTATGAGCAAAAGAATAAAGCCAACAGATTGATCAAACGATGTGCCGACATATTTACCGCACATGACGGTTTGAAAGGGAAAACAAATTTTGTGACGCACAAAATAAATTCTGGTAATGCCCAACTAATATATCAACGACCAATAAGGTTGCCTTTATCCAGACGAGATGAAGGCTAACATAAAATCAAGCACATGGTCCGTGAATGGGTATTAGAGCCATCCAGCAATTCTTGGTCATCTCCAGTTGTACTGGTTAGGAAGAAAAGTGGTAACACTTGATTCAGTGTACATTACTATTGTTTAAACAATGTGATCAAAAAAGACAGCCACTTTCTATGCAGAATTGATGACACTTTGGACACCCTTTCTAGCTCTAAATAGTTTTCTACTTTCGACATGAAAAGTGGATATTGGTAAGTCGGTATGGATGCGGAAGATCAGGACAGTATTTTCCATTGGATCTGGTTTCTGACAGTTCTGAGTGATACACTTTTGTCTTGTGCAATGCACTAGCGACATTTGAAAGGCTAAAGGAGTTGATCCTGAGAAGGTTGTCTTGGTAAACATGTCTAATATACCTGGACGAAGTCATAGTTTGGAAAGGCCTTCGAAGTACACCTGAAAAATCCCGAAGGGATGTTTCAAAAACTGCAAAGTGCACATTTATAGCTGAATCCGAGTAAGTGCAATTTGTTTCAAAGCAAAATGAAATACTTGGGTCATGCGGTCTCTGCGTAAGTTGTAGCAGCTGACCCAGAGAAAATTCTGTCCGTACGAAAATGGTCACAGCCTAAAGATAAACATGAATTACAAAGAAACTTTTTGGGGTTCTTCATTTGTCTTGAGTTACTTAAAATTACACTATACACTAAAAGTTTTCCTGTAATAGCATTCTTTAGTATACTAAAGCAAGGAAAGTTACTGCCATTATGGCTCGCCGATAATCACTATAGCTATTTAAAATGTTTAGTAAAAATCGAATAAGAGTTACATTGGTTCACTTCAGTTGGAGTTACACTTCATTTGTTGCACAAAGTTGATGTGTTGTCCTAGTTGAAACGTTGTTAGCGTAGGTTTATTTGTAATATTTTTTGTCTGTTAATTAGGTTTATTATTATTATCAAATGTTTTGTAACTACTTACATAATTTTTGTGTAATCAGGTTTTTCTTAATGTAAGTTTTGAAATAGTATATCATCAGTTGATTTATTTGCGTCATTTTTTGTCGAATCTTTATAATTGTTTTTTGTGTAAATGGTAATGCAAAGATTTATGAAAATTAGGATATGCTTATTTGTAATATGAAATGCATGTTTATCAATATGTGAGTAATACTAATTCTGAATACATTTACTATTTGAAACATACGTTACGTTAATATGTTTTTACGCCAGTGCACAATTTCATAAATCTCAGTTAAGATTGCAGTATTTACAAGTAATTGATTTTCAATTTGGTTTAAATAGGATTCCTTTTAGAAATAACACTTTCTCTTATATGTTTTTAATACAACTTCCAAATTTAAGTTTAAACTAAAATTAGGCCATATTGTGATAAGTCAAATACTTACATATTTATTTGTATGTAAATCGCGGAGTGTACGTGTATAATTCTATACGTTGTTATTTGTTGTGTCAGAAGTTATACTCAACTTTTTTTTGAAAGTATGAAACAGATTATATGACAAGGTCAGTGGTACATAAAATGTTATCGGTAAACAACGATTTTAAAAAAGAGTTTAATGGAATTTAGTAATCTCAAAAATGTGTCTCTTCTAATAGGTAACGTTACTACTTTATTATCTACAACTATTTAAAAACAACCTTGTATAGTTTTTGGTATTCTAAGGATGGATCAGTAGTCGTAACGAAATGACCAGTATCTTCAAGTGAATCACCTTCTGAACGACGTTTCACCAAAGTGTCAACCTACATAACGTAATTTCGACCAAACCAAGAGCTGTAAGACGTTATATTAATAATTAAATACTTAGATATGTCAAAGGTGCAAGCAATTTCGGATAGATTAACATCTCAACTGCGTTGATTATTGCAAATATAAGAAGAAATTGACGTCTTTAAAAACCAATTAACACGCTCCATCCGCATTAGGATAATACTCGGAAAACAAATTATGGTGATGAGACATCGCTCACAAATAGTTTTAAAAAGTTTACTATAGAACCGAGTTCCTTTACGGAAAATAAGATACTGTAGAGTGCTAAAAGGGAGCGGAGGTCTTGGAACACAAAGCCTAGGAAGACGCTTTTGATCGATTTTTTGGTGCTGACAAAAAGTATCAAGGCGTATATTGAGCCAACAGTACATATGAGGAGTACGGTGGTAGGCTTTGCAGTCGCCAGTATGAGCAACCGTAAGTTGGTTCAGGACATTCTTAAAGAGTATGCGAGTGAAGATGTTTAAGAACTATTAGTTTTCAAGAAAGTTGAGGATCGTTGAGGTTATAAGAACGTGAAGCAACATCTTTGAAGAGTTGACCGCCATGTACCCGCCAACGAGGAAATTTATCAGGTGCATTAAGAAATTTATGACTTAAATCTAAATAGTAATAGTAGTAGTAGAAACCAACGCAGCATCTTAGGCTAATCTAGATAAATTGTCTGCACTTGCTGAAATTCGAAATTAAATTGAAATATTCAGAAATAGCGGTATTTAGTAGACAAAAGTACTGTTTTGAAACAAGAATGTCACATCGGTTATGCATAATCACAGATACGTCTATTTAAGTATAACAAGCGACGATGTACTCGTAATACTTTATTGAGCTAAGGTGGCGTAGTGGATAACGCTACGATGTAATATTTGGGAGTTCTTGTGTTCAGTCACCAAGTCCTCTTGATTATTCAGGTTTCGGGTGTTTTCCTGAGTCAACATAGAGATTCTCTCTTGTGACGTTTCAGTTCTCGCTGAACGGCACAGAGTGATTTTAAGAACTTGCGTTCTTCCCGGTGGTAGCTCTTAGTCGTGAGGAGTGGTTCGTTGGGTGGTTAATGCTCTGGCTACGACGATTCTAACGTCCAGAGTGGCATGAAGCAGTTCTTCTTACGAGGGACGTCGTTTGAGCCAAATGACGTCGCTCGAACCTTGGTCTCGAAATGGACTCTGTTCTAATGCCGGGTCTGGTCAACGGCGGAATTGAACGTTCAGGTATTTAAATCAATTTATTGATAAAACAAATAAATGGTTCTCACAATCTGATACAATTTAAAACAATTAATATCATGAACTTAAAAATATCCTATTTTATGTTTGTTCAGGTAATCATAGTAATTTATCGATAAAATAAATAATTGATTCTCACAATGTAATACAATTTAAAACAATTAATGTCATGAACTTAAAAATATTCTATTTTATGTTCATTCCGGTAATTATAGTAATTTACTGATAGAATAAATAATTGATTCTCACAATGTAATAAAATTTAAAACAACTAATATCATGAACTTAAAAATATTCTATTTTATGTACAAGAGAAAATATGACAGCAAACAA
>JAHWXV010078028.1:0-12037 GCA_024586415.1 Phrixothrix hirtus
ATAAAATAGATGATGTAATCAGCAAATGACTCATTGCAGTAATTTATGTCTGTCAATTCAATTAGGTCAGCAATGAGTCATAGCATTACATCATTATTATTAGTAATATTCTCGAATATTGTATTATTATCGTTTCTAGAATTTATCTTTCCTATATAAGCAGCGAATTGAGTTCTCTTAGTTTAGTTTTGGTTAGAATCTTATACTGTGCATTACCGATATAAATATACATAAATAAAAATATAAATGCTTGATGTTAGTGGGTTGTTAGAATTATAAATAAATATTTAAATAAATTAGTGTACATAGTTACTTATAAATAAGTGTAGAATTAAGTGAATATAAATAAACATTGTAAAACAATTAACTAGTTTCGTTACTCTATTATGCGAGTTTGTTTAGAGAACAAGCCTCATAGATGCGAGTTTTCTAAAGAACGAATGCAATAAAACATTTTGCGAAACGAATTTTTATATTTTATCTATTTGAATATTTAAGGTTTAAAATTTACAAAAAACGTATTATGTTAAGGTCCTCCTAGTTGACTTTGTAACAGTTGCTAATATTAGCTTTCGGTTGTGAAACGTTTATCAATTTTACATTTGATGTTGACATTTAAAAATGTTAATGTTTAGTGTTTCGTGCTAAAAGGAAATCCATTATGAAACCTCATTATGTTACGCAAATAGGTGAAACACTTTTCGGTTTGATCACATTGGAATTTTGCCTTGAGTAAACTGATTACTGTTTGTAACTCCAGGGTATTTTATTTTATTTCTGGGTTCTAATTTAATGTAATAACCGTCATACCGATATCCAAAGTTAGTATTCCTGCAAGTTGCTAGGTTAATTAAATTTCCAATGATAAAATTTCCAGAGTCGGGCGTTCAGTTTGTAAATGAGTTTTTTGACGTTTTATAGAAAAAAAATCACCCCGAGTTCCTCGAAAAGGGTTTAAAGGTTTTTGGAAACATATCGAATATACAAATGGTATCAAGGGTTATTACACATTGTATTCAAGATACTAGTGCTTTCAGTGGAAAACACCCATTTCATACGATAAGATATTAAGGTCTAGGTTACGGTAACCTGTATTACTTACTTAAGTCCGTTTTCTAGTGTTTCATTACAAGTTTTACTGTACGGTTTTGATCACGGTTGCCAGAGATCATGGAATGTTCTCAAGCTTAATCTACGCGATCCTTGAGGGATGGTTGCTGAGGAAACGAGCGTCTCGTCGAATAACAAAAGTTATGGTTGTCTAAACAATCTTAGGTAATCTGTACGAAACTTCCAGAAGGTTTGTTGTGCGACCAATCAGCGCATCGGGAAGCAGAAAGCGGAGCCAAAGTCCCATCCAGGAGTCTACAAAAGCAAGAAATTCGGACGCAACCAAGTCAGTACCCTTAGTGCCTCAGAGGTCGCAATCTCTCGATAGCAGCGTATCAAGAGGGTAACAGTAAGTGCGGCAATACTACATCGTGTAATTCCTGTGCATTTATTAATTGATTGTGCGTGTTAATAATTGACTGCGTTTATATTTGAACTCAATATTATTTCATACATTTTTGTTTATATTCGAACTCAATATTATATTATACACGGGCGTTTATATTTGAGCTCAATACTTTTTGGTACATTGTTGTTTATATTTGAACTCAATATTATTTTATATATTGGTTATATTTGAACTCAATATTATTTTATACACTGTTGTTTATATTTAAACTCAATATAATTTTATACATTGGTGTTTATATTGAATTTAATATTACCTTGTGCATTGTTGAACTTGGATTTATGTAGTTGTATGTAATAAAGTCTATCGTATCATTAATATTTTGATCAGTCAGTTAAGTAACCCGAAGTGCCAACCACTAGTGAGCCGAGTAGCGTCGGGACGCGTTACTTACGTGTTCGTCGTAATGTCTGGCGACGTAACAATTGGCGCCCAACGCGGGACCCTTTTGAAGCAAGTGTGCTCCGACACCCAGGCCCATTCTAAGAAGCTAAGGTGCAGCAGACATCGAGAAGGAAGAAACTGCACCAGTCGATCTAAAAGAAACAGTTATGGGACTTGCAATATCCAGTGGCGCCCAACAACAGAAACCCACCATGAACAACCTCATAACCTTACTGGACCAGGCGCTTTCAAGCCTGGATATGGAACGCCCGGAAGCACCAGGGAAGTATGGAGGTTGCCTGCTGGAAGATCTCCATAAATTCCTAGCGAATCTGGAAGAATATTTCAAAGAGAAACAAACCAAGGTGGAACGACAACGAAAGACCACTGCCAAATATCTAACAAACCAGGCAGCTGAATGGTGGGAATGGTACCGCCGCTACATTGACTCCTATGAAGAGTTTGAGCGACGATTGTTAACGAAATTCGATGGAGAAGGGCCAAAGCAGCAGTCATAGCGGAATTCTACGACAACAAGCAAAAACCCAACGAAGGTGTCATGGACTTCCCAAACCGCAAGGCAGATGCGACAAAAAGGTTGAAATTGGATCTGATGCAAAACCGAAACGATCTGGTGACGTTGATGGTACCTTACTTGAGGGGATCGCTCTGAAGGATACCCTTGAACGAATTTTGCGAGTTCCTCGAGGCCGCAGAGGCGGCGGAGAAGGGGAGAATAAACCAACGGTAGAAGAGAAGAGGAAGAAGCAAGGCGGAGAATTAGAAGCAAAAACCCCGCCCAAATGCCACTACTCTCCGGAAAATCACTATTACTGGGCGTCTTCTGTACTAGCGGACATCGCCAGGCGTGAAGGGGAAAACTTCAAACCGACCGAAATATCAGCTCCCGTTCGGTCGTTCAGAGGAGTACGACAATAACCACCGTCCGGAATGGGACCTCCCTACCGAGGATCAAGGTCATAGTTGGGGGTCAAGAAGTAGCAGCGCTGATTGACTCCGGGTCCACCCAGTTTCATCCACAAAAATCTTTTGGGAGCTACAGAGATGGAAGAGAAATCGGCGAATGCCCAATTAGCGGGGTGGGAAAGACATTAGCTGTATCCGGACAAGCACGTTTAGAAAGGATAGTGCAAGACGAAGCAATGGTAGTGGACTGTTTAGTAACGGAAGAGCTAATGGACCAACTTATCCTGAGCCAGCCCTGGCTGCAAGTACAAACGGCGGTTATTGACTACGAGAGGGGATGCCTGCATTATGCCGTGCCCAACAACCAAGCAAAACAAAGCCACTCCAAGTCGAAGCCATCAACCACGGCTTCCCAGAAAAATACCAAGTAGCGTTCGAGAAACTTCTTCTGGACTTTCGGGAAACAATTCAAGAACCCACAAGACCAACTACGACAACCCCCACACAACATACCATTCGTCTGACGGACAGAGCACCCATTCGAGTGCTGTCGTACCGGTACTCCCCAGCGAAGAGGATAATTCTGACAAAGGAGGTCGAGGCAATGGTAGCCAATGGAATAGTGGAACCTGCGACCACAAATTATAATTCGCCTTAAAGAAGAGGGCCGGGAAGAATCGGCTGTGCGTCGACTATCGCCGGCTGAATCGGTCACTAAAGACGAGACGGCAAGTCTCCCGGCTATCCAAGAAACGCTTCGAGACCTTGGAGCGGCATCAATATTTTCGACATTGAACTTCCGAGCGGGCTACTGGCAAGTGCCGATGATCAATACTTCGAAGCCTCTAACCTTTCACAAACCTGGACGGGGACGCCTACCAGTTCACCGTGATACCGTTCGGTTTGAAGAACGCGCTCGCAACATTCCAAAAATGGATGGCACAAGAGGTGCTGCCAGTCCTACTGCGCAGGTGTGCACTGGTGTACCTAGATGACATCGTGGTATACTCTAACAGCTACTAACAGCACTTGAGTCATCTGCGGCAGGTTCTGGAGTGCTTGACATGACATAACCTGAAGGTGTCACCTGATAAATGCTAGTCGGAGTAAGCTCGATACGGTACCAGGCTTACATAATCACCGCCTCGGGAAACAAGCCGCAGCCCGATCACGCCGAACAAATCGAGCGTGCGAAGCAACCTACGAATAAGCGACAACTAAGATCGTTTCTAGGGCTCTATAACTGGCTTCAAGACTACTTACCAAGGGTAGCAGAAGCTCAAGCATCCCTAACAGACTTGTTGAAGGGAAGGGCGAACTTCAGATGGACACTAGCAGCGGAAGAAGCATTACAAAGGATTAACCAAGCCATGGAGCTACCGCTACGTCTGTTTCGGCCCGACTTTGGTATACTATTCGTGCTATAGACCGACGCGAGACAATTTGGATTGACTGCGGTCATATATTAGGAGGTAGATGACCAACGACGGGGTAGTCGGTTACGCTAGTGCCAGGTTTAGTCCTACGGAAGCCAGATATCACATAAATAAGTAAGAGTGTCTGGCCCTGATATGGGGTGTAAAGAAATGCCGGCCCTAATTAGAGGATCAACCCTTCTCTCTGAAGATGGACAGCAGGGCTCTCCTGTGATTACACAAAACCAAAGACCTAGCGTCCAAATTAATAAGTTCGCATTTAGCATCATGCACTGCCCTGGTACACGGAACGAGCTACCAGACTACTTCTCCAGGAATTCGGCGGATGTAAACAGCGGGTCAGAAATGACTCATACCGACCGCTTCCTACCTCCCAACCTAATAGACGATGGCGATCAAAAGGAAGTACAAATCCCTTTCATTAATCTGACCACGTTAAAGAAAAACGTTGAGAACGCTCAGCTGGGGAACTCCATGCACAACGCCTGGTCTAGGAATGAGAACAGGTCCAAGGCCGAGGTCCACGGAACTCAAAGTAAGAACATATTCTAAAGGACTTTGTCGTGGAAGGGGGCTCCTATTGAGACGGAGTGAACCGACAAATAGACTGGTAGTACCCAAGAAACTGCACCGGCGCGTGCTGTACGCATTCCATGAAGTTCCAACGGCTGAACAGTAGGTTACCAAGTCTGACCGATTAGGATGTATACCGCCGAAACCCAATTAACTTTGCAACACTACCAGTGACTACAATTTAAGGAACTACAAGCTCACTACCAACCAGCGCCCCACTATAGCCATCCTGGGCGTTAGTGATAACGCTATGTGACAATTTGCCAGTGTCAACAGTAGTCCAAATTCACATTTACGTTACTTTTTTATGATTTTATATTAATATTAATAATTAAAAAATTAACAATATATTTTAAAAGCTGTTTGTTTTAGTAAACGACCGAATATCAAATAACAAAGTGAATATCCTTTGTAATGTTAGAATAAAATAAGAATGCACGTAAATTCAGTCTGGGTTTGTGGTTGAAATATTTATGAATATGTCTCTTTAACAGGAAACAATAATATCTGCTGTATTTGTTTAAGATCATATAACGTACTACCTTTTGTATATTCATTAATTGGAATTCCTTGTTAGTCCATTATTTGTAACCATGTGATATAGACCTGTAATTTTAATTAGTTGCTGTACTGGTTAAATTTTTTTAATCAAGTAAGTAGTTTATACATAAAATTTAGTAATAAATTTCAACATTTGGAAATATTTCTTTGTGTTAAATGTTATTAGAGAGTTTTCTAAGAATTTTTAAATTTGTTACATTCTTTTAAAAAATCTGCAGTATCGTAACATTACAATATTAATAGAATTTCCGCAGTTTATAACTTCAAAGTGGTACAATTTAAAATATTTAAAACTAATATTCTAGTCAGTTTAATGGTTTTTTGACGCCAGTGATATATAATTAAATCAACATCATTTCTAAAGTAAGTGAACTGGTTGCAGTTTTGGGTAACTCACATAACTTTAAAGGATTTGTTATGATCCTATGAAACAAGGACTCTTTTTGAAGAACAATAATTTTATTTCCGATATTTTTACCTGAATTGTTGAATATAAACTTGTTATTAATTTTATTTATTTTGTAGGTCCCTACCAAAACGACAATTAGATTCTAATAATGAAGTAAAAGTTATTAGTTATTATATCGGGTGTTAATTAAACACACTGCAAAAATTCAAGGGGTTATTCCCTGCACTATTCTAAAAATATTTGGTCCTTTGATGATTTTTGAAAAGCCCCTTTGTTTCGAAGATACAGGGCGAGAAATTTTTTTGACAAAACCGGTTTTGATATTTTTCAAATTATTAATGTACCCGAAATAAAAGTATGGCGTACAACAATGGACTTACCGAGCATTAAAAATTTGTGAAAACGCGTTGTTATCTTTTAATGTGGTTTGTGCACAATGGTGCACCAGGGCATATTAATGTGGATGCTCCGTTTTTAACAGCAACATATGGAGATCGTTGAAGTGGGCGAGGTGTACCTCACTTATGGCCTGCTCGATATTCGAACTTAAAGTCGCTGAATTATTAGTTTATGCTACTCCAGTGGAAAATATGGAAGATTTAGGAAATCGAATAATTGCTGCGTGTAATTCAATAAGAAACGACCCTGGTGTTTTTGAAAGAGTTCGGTATTCAATGTGGTGACGACTGGATTCTTGCATCCTAACTGAAGATAGTCATTTTCAACAGTTATTGTAAATTAAGAAACTTTACATGTAGTTTTTGATAATAAAATGTTGCTATTGTCGAAAATCTTTCTCATCTTGTATCTTCGAGACAAATGGGCTTTTCAAAAATTATCAAAGAACAAAATATTCTTAGAATAGTTCAAGGAATAATACTTTGAATTTTTGCCGTATGTTTAATTAACACCGTGTATATATTGAGAAAACAAAATATTAATATGTAAATTACAAATTTATAAACACAAATATTACCTAAATATTATCTAAGAGTAAAATACAAAACCTTTTCGAAACTACCTGGGATGTAGGTTAAACAAATGTAAAGAACTTGGTTCAATGACGACCGCACCTGGGACAATCTAAAAGAACTTTGAATCTTAAAATAAAGCTAAGTTGAAAGTTTAAAATCATTAAATTTTCTACTAGTTTGATTTTATATATTTAATAAACTCTCATTTACTTCAAACTTGCTTATATTATTTCGGCGTCAATAATATTGCAAATTTATTGTCGTAGTATTTTTATATTATTTATGATATACATTTTGTTAGAAAAATGAAATAGTCGTAAATTTATTCAAGTTTTCGGATGTTGAATCTTACATAATTTGGATTAATTCACGAGGAGATTAGCATTAGCACACATACTGACTGAATTTAGATCTCAACCGTTTTTATTTAATTTACAATATTTAAGACTCTCATATCAGAACTTATCCTGTCTATTTAAGAATTACGCTTCCTTACGAACCTAGTTCCCGTATAATTTATTTCATATTTCAATTAATTTTTTAAAGTGTAAACATAACAGTAATTTCTAAAAATAATGCAATATATCGTGAGTTTAGATTTGAATTTAAATTATGCTTAATATTTGGGATTATGTTTTTCTAAACTTACATATGGAGTTAAAAATTATAGCTCCTGTATATAATTTAAACGAAATTTTATTTACCACAGTATGCGATTTGATTGACAAATATGAGGTGACATTTTTGCTTACAAATAAACACAATATCTCTGAAAATCCTATATATTTTGGAGAAATAATATAACAGCTGCCTCTTCATATTTGATATTATACACGTCAACTGTGTTTTAAAATCTTTTCATATTAATAACTTTGATTTCTTTTGTAAATCAAAGGATGATTTATTTTAAGGTGAGTCATATAATGGCATAGAAAGCTGATATTTTTGAAGTGTTGAAAATCAAACGTTTCCTTTTTAAAAGTAAGGACATGTAACTAATATATTTGGCTTTAATCCATACGAAAACCGTTAGTTTTAAAAGTTTTAGTAACAAAGCTAGTCAATTTTTAAATATATATCAAAGTTATTTAAAAACTTTATTATTGGCAGCCATTACAAAAGTTATTTGCATGAAGTTAGCAGTGTATGGGTTGGGGAATTTATTAACTTTGCACAAACTTGAGATAACTACAAAAGCAGTTGAGATTTAGCGAGCTGATATTTAATTTAATTAATTGAGAAACCAGCAGCCTGTAATGAAAATTAATAAAAAGCTGGTAGTATAAATATTTCTTGCATTACAATTAAAAATATTGACAGTATTTAGTAACATTTATTATTATTTGGCTAAATAGAGCTTGTTACATAAGGATGCTATAGATGGGATGATAAAACTTAGTAATTTGAAAGTTCTACCTTATCTGCCCGTATTGTTATAATTAATGACATCACGTTCTAGGATTTTTTACTCGCCAAATTATGATTGTTTTAAAGATACGTCTATTAAACCTAGTGAGAAGATAAAAGTAATAAAAATAATAAAATATTTTCTAATAGCATTACATCAATTTAAAAACGCGAAGCCTTGCAGATGGCAATGGCCTCATTATCTCCCCTTGTAGGTCTTGCTGCTTTTTGTTGTAGCTTGGATGGCAAGCTTTAGGGTAGAATTAGCAAAATTAACCAAGTTACCTTAATTTCAATTCCTTATAGCTTTGGACAATTCAGTCTAATAGATACGTTCATTTTGTTGAGACCAGTTGAGGCGTCGATTCCAAAACCATCCCGTTGAAATCGTCGTGATTTAATTCAAATCTCGTAAGATTCAACATTATAAAAATCAAATAATCTCGTACTTATTTTATTTTTTAAAACGATGTATATAAAATAGTTTAAAACGATACCTTAAATCCAACACAGACTGTTTCTCAAGTAATAAAGAAAGGGATAGTTAAGTGAAATAAACAATGTTCAGATGTGCCATAACAAATCGTGTTTTTAAAAAGGAGTATTAAGAACGGTTTTTAAATCATAAAAATAAAAATTTCAAAAGAGAAACTCTAAAATGAATTGTTCACAGCGAGGGAAATTCACGAAAAACTACCTGGGGTTAAGTTTGATCGCGGGCAGGTTCGCCGTCTTCTAACTGGACAAGAAAATAAGATCAGTTTGAAATACAACTAGCTGATTCGCTAAAGAAATCATAAGGTGGATGCTAAAGAGAACTAATAAAACCCTAGACAACAGAAAATGGATATCTTTTTCGTGCAAGTGTGAGTATTAAAACTACATCTGGAAACCAGTGGAAAGACCCTATTACTTGCAATGTTACTACTCCAGAAACGCAGATCAAAGCACTCACGCCAAGATCATATAAATAAAATAAGTCTAACGTGAAGTCCATTACTGGCAGAGCACTAAGAGGAATTACTAAAACAAAGTAATCCAGTAAATGACGTCCAAAAAGTGTAGATCGATTAAAATCGGTACGCATTCAATCCTTTATACTAAAGTCAATGTATGCACTACAACACCTGCAAACATTTTGGTTCCCGTTGCATTGAAAATACATAAAACACCGGAATTGAACTCAAAAAGGATGTCACAGGGCAAAAATTTATCAATTAAATAACGTTAAATTTTAAAGAAGGTTCTAATTTATAAATAGTAAAGTAATTATTTAAAATAAAAATCATTTTACGACTAGGGCTACTTCGGGTGTTTGCGTGTTTACATTTTAAGTCTCGCACACCAGGTAGGGTCTATTTGTATTCGTATAGTTATGATTTGTCTATAAAATTGTGTAATTCTTCATATTTACCTATTATCTTAACATATAACTCTTTCCTTTGGTCTACTAGTGAAAACCTATAAATTAAATAAAATAACCGACTTTTTAGGTAGAAATAACAGTACATAAATCTAGTATTCTGCAAGCAATGATACAGATCCCACACCTTTAACCAGTTTACGCTTTAAATTAAAGTTAGTTAATTAAATTCGTTAGAGAAATTTTACAACCTGTCAAAGCGTAACTAATAAGTCCCATATAATATAAATTGTTATCGGGATTGGTTTGTGAAAACTAATGTTTAAAATGAGGTTTTATTTCTAGGAATAGGACAAAGTTAACGCATTTAAATTGGAGAAAAACTGTACAATGTGCAAGTGTTACAATTAAATGCAGATAAAAGTTGTTCTTCTTCTATGAATCATCGATAGAATTTCCACAATATGGTTTCGGCCTATTGGAACCATCCCTCGTAAAACGTATTTCAAGAATAAGAGTGGCTTTTTGTTTCTGCAAACCTCTCTCAACGTTTAGAAACGCAAAAACCATTACATACGTTTAAGTTCCAGTAGATTTTATATAAATTGCAGACATATCTATCATTTGAATGTGTAAACTTCGTTCCATCTATAGAATTTCAATACTACTCATTTGTTAATAGCCTACGAACTTTATATTGTTAACTTTTACTAGTATTCTTCCTATAATGACTGAAACGGGTAACTTTAGTTAATGAACCCATTATACGGGCTGAAATAACTAATAGCGGTCCGATTAATGACCACATATATAGAAGTTCCTCATCGCGAAGACAACTGGAATAGAACTCATGAATTATGGCAGTTATAGCGTGGGATAGTAAAAAATGAATTGGCGAGAATTTCGGAGGAATGTCTCAGGATGCTTAATAAAAAAAAACTGATGTGAGACAGCACACAACTTTCTCTTGCGTACATACATATACAAATATACAAATGTCCACAAATAATTAAAATATTATTTACGTTTATCTTGGGAACGATAACTGGAATGGTCGCCCATCCAAGTTACTGGACATGCAAAACGCTGCTTAACTAGAGAGATTTGCTTTGATAACTCGCTTTAACGTATTTTTCAGGAAAACTGAAAAATGCATGTAAAAGCCTAATAAATACATAAGTAGCGTAGCAAGTTTAAAAAAATTGTTAAAGACGTTTTCTAGAAAATCGTAAAAAACTTAAAAATCGCAAGAATAAAGTAGTACTTTCGGTCATTCCATTTTAACTAAATTCTTTCTATCTCGTGTGTGGGATGTAAAACTTAAATACAGTTTTTCATTTTCATATGATAATTGTTTTTTGAAATATGTCCTTCATAACGAATACTCCAAGTATTTCCGGTTAATAGATTTTCAAAAACTTTTAAGAGAAACTCCTTACTCACAATAAAATTAAATTAAGTAGCTAAGAAATATACAAAGCTTATTAAAATCCTTACAGCCGATTACAAAAAATTCGGAATTCTGAAAATATTTAAAAATGACATATCAAGTGGGCCTTCCGGTTATTGGATTTTAACCAAATTATTGATTTTGCGCTTAAAGGTGATTATGCCCTTAAATATAAAATTTTATTCAGCTATGGCGTTTAGTTGCGTTGTTATTTTATTCGGAGATAATGGCGAAAGTACGCCTGGTTACTCAATTTAGAGAAAATTTTCTTAGTAACCACATAGACTATATGACAGGGCTTTAATCCGATTTTACTGCAATTTTTGCAGTTGCACAGATGGATTCAAACTGAAATGTAAACCTTTGTTCCTCTAGGACTTCTTAATTTCAAGTTATAGTGTTCGCAGGTACACACGCGCGCCAGAGCACGTCCACGCCCACAACCACGCCACGCCTACGCCCACGCCCAAGCTCAAGCCTAAGCCTACACCCACGACTGCGTCCGCGGCCGCGTCCATGCTCATGCACACGACCACACCCACACCCACGTCCACGTCCACGCCCACGCACGCACCCACGCGCCACGCAGCCACTATAAAACACAGACACATTCGCGTATGCGCGTGTGCACGCACATGTGCACACGCATACGCCCATACGCCCATACGCCCATACGCCCATACGCACACGTACCCACACATGTACACTCGCATGCATACACCTACGTACCCACACACGCACACGTACAAACACACACACACACACACGCACGCGCACTCGCGTACGTGCACGCGCACTCAAACTCAAACACACCGCAACACGAGCACGCACGCGTATACGCAAACGCACACCTACATGCACATGCACACCAAAGCGCAGACGCACACTTACGCGAACACTGACACACACACGCACACGCACGCGCAGACGCACGCGCACCCGCACACGCACACGCACACGCACACGCACACGCACACGCACACGCACACGCACACGCACGCGCACACGCACACGCACACGCACACGCACACGCA
>JAHWXV010078030.1:0-11973 GCA_024586415.1 Phrixothrix hirtus
CAGAATCGAGTGTATACGTGGGCCAGAGAATTTAGGGGTGGGCGAGAACGTGTCGAAAACGAAAGTCACCGTCGACGCCCACGGTCAAGTCTTACAGATGGCAACATCAGTGCCGTTCGAGAGCTTATTGAAGGTAATCTTCGATTAACTGTTCAAGAAATCTCGCCAGAAATTGGTATCAGCTATGGGAGTGTTCAATTTGCAATCACAGATCAACTTGGCTTCAGAAAACTGAGTGCTCGATGAGTTCCAAGGTTGTTGACCGGAGATCAAAAACAAATCAGGTCGGAGATCGCTAGGAGACTTCTGAATCGATTTCAACATGAAGGTGAGGAGTTTTTGAGTCGCATCGTCACATGTGATGAGACATGAATCCATCATTACACTCCCGAATCGAAAATGGCGAGTAAGGAGTGGCGAAGAAAGGATGAAGGCTGTCCAGTGAAAGACAAAACTCGTCTCTCAGCCGGAAAAGTTCTTGCAACAACTTTTTTGACTCACGTGTAGTTTTACTCATTAATTTTCTTCACAATCAACGAACAGAGAATGCGGCTTACTGTTGCCAGTTGCTACAGTCGGCAAAAACCGCCTACCCAAACAAAAGACGAAGTACGCCCATTAGAGGTGTCATCCTTCTCCATGACAATGCTAGGCCTCACACCGCGTTGTTGACAAGAGATAAATTGGAAGAAATAGGCTGGGAAACTCTCGAACACCCTCTTTATTGTTCAGACTTGTCCCCTTGTGACTAATTTTGTTCACGCCCCTGAAAGAATCACTTGGAGGACAACGTTTTGAAAGCAACGAAGAAGTCAAGGAGCAGCACGTGCGCAATTGGTTGACAACACGCCCTCGATCTTTTTATGAACAGAGAATATTCAAACTTCCAAGTTGGTAGTAGAAGTGTGTAGATAACACAGGAGACAACATTGAGAAGTGTTGAAGGTATAGTTTGTGTATAATATTATTCAATAAATATATTTTTAAAAATTATCGTTTATATTTGATTCACCCTCGTACTAATATAAAATTTATTCCTTATTGCATGAGTAGTTTGTTAAAACGCGAATCTACCAGCGTTTAAAAAGCTACCAACACAATAATAAACATTTTACGTGTGCATCTTACAGACATTTTAAATGCAATTATGAAAGATAAACGAATTCAAAAGGTAACAACTTTTACGCAATCGCAGATAAAATATTTTTAATTGAGTTCAAGATTCGGTTCCAACCTAATTGAGTTTTTTAACCCATAGTTACTAATTTCGACAAATAATGCGTTTTAAAAAATGTGTACCCATTATTTTGAATTATTTATTTATTTAGGTACAATATCCTTATTTCCTAAATTTTAAAGTTTAGAAAGCAATTAAAACGAGTTTTTCAGTTAAATAAATGATGCCATTAGCTTTCAATTAGGTACCGGTTGTCCTATAAGACATCATTAAATCAATGTAATTTGAACAGATAGATACGTCTGATTCCTTGAAAAATTGCCACTGTCAGATAAAATTAACAAGACAACTTTTTATTTTCAAATGCTTCTAATTTATAATGAATGTGCTTTTAATTTAGCCTTATTTAGTAAAATATTTTTATTTAAAAGTAAATAGCAGAGATGACATATTTTGATAAATTACTGTAAATTATACAATTGTTAATCTACTTAAATTTGTCCTCAGTGAAAATCTAATATGGAGGTCATATTTGACGCTAAACAATTTTTGAAGTTGTTTCTGTGGAAAAAATTAACTGTATTTTATTATGAAAAATTTAATTACATATTTTCATTTCGTAACAATTTCGAATGTCACTCTAAAACTAAGATATATTGAAATTCGTCAGTTTTTAGAGCAAATCTGGTATTTGAATAGAAATAATATTCTGGAGACGTCCACCTCGCCTACTTAGATTATGCAAAAATAGAAGAACATAAAATTTCAATATCTTCTTTGAATATAACAATCTAGGATTGTAGGATTTGTATAAAAATTGAATTCAGATACCTTTTTAGAATAAGAAAATAACGTTTCTTTGCACCTACTTATCTACCTACCTTTGCTTTTTAAGTAGGTATTTTTTTAATTTCTCGGTGCTAGTTGGCAGCCATTGTCAGTAGATATATTAATTCAAAAATAATGAGTGATTATTAAAGAAATTTCCCAGTAAGCTGTAAAATTTATGCGTAGGGCGTAGCTTAGGCACCGCGTGCACAAAATGATATAACTTAAAAACTACAAATCAAATTAAAAAACATAAATTATAAATCAAATTGAAATAGGTTACAGAAAAAAGCTGAATGCACACTAATTAAATGAGTACATTTATTTACATTGGTTACTTTTCTATACACTTAAACTATAAACTCTGAAATGAAGTAAAATCATAAACAATTCATCTATTTATAATTGCCTATATTTATGTACTAAGAGTTTAATTAAATTTTTAAGTCAATGCAGGGCAAAATAATTTATAAATTTAAATAAATACTAATTATATATATAAGTAATGAACAAATCATTAAAATACTATTTTATATTTATTTTGGGAACGATAATGGCAAACGGTCATCCAATTAACTGGACACGAGAAACGCTGCTTAACTACGGATATTTTCCTCGATAACTCGGTTCAACGAATTTTTTCAGCGACCGATTAGTTCGTAAAGCTATATATAAAATTTTACTTTTCTACGTCGTTTAGAGTTTAAGATATATTGATCACACGCGCACGCGCATGCACACACACGTTCACAGGCACACATGTACACATTCACGCACGCACACATCTACGCACGTATGCGCGCGCACGCACACATACACACATGCGCGCGCAAACACGCACACAGACCAATTTTCAAAAACATGATTTTCATACTCACAGAACCCGGAAACGTGTATTTTTACTAATATTTTGATGTCAAAAATTGTGGACGGAAACAATACGTTCTCTTTTTCTTATATTTCATGTAAGGTAAGAGAAACTAAAAAGGGTACCCTTCCTTCCCTCTATCATTGTTTAAAAGGAATAGGTTGCAAAATTAGAGCAAAAATCACAAAACTGAATATAAGCTTGAATTGAATTTATTTGGAAACTAATAGAAAAACAAAACTGAATACACTCTTTTCCAAAAATGACAAAACAGGAACGGACTGCATATATTTCAAGCGTCAAAAATAAGAATTATAGTTATACTCACAAATACGAAATAAATGATAACGTATTAAAAAGAAAGGATCCTAAACGACCTTTCAGTATACCGTCAGGCATGAAATAATTGTGTAATGGTTTTGATATTTGCAAAGTTTATTGAGCCCCACGTTGGGCGCCAACTGTAATGGTTTTTTAATGTTTACAAAGTTTATCGACAACTGTAATATTTCGTAGTTTTACAACTCCACGTTGGTGCGCCAAATTATAATGTTTATACATAAGAAAAGTACTTTACCGTTCTTTAAAGTTCGGTCTGTATTAAGATAGCTCCGTTTCTACAGCGTACAACCATCAATCTTCCAGAATTCATATAAAAATCGTATTTAATATAACAATCAATACCTGAATATTGCAAATTAAATATTTTATAAACTTATTCGACACAAAGAAAGGAACTATTTAGCAAAATAATTCAGTTTATTACAAATCAAGATATTTTTTATTATAAATCAAGTTAATTCTCAATTTTATTACTACTACTTCAAATAACTAAGGGCTCATTACAGATTACACTGATATAAGAACCAACGGTTAAACATATCATCAAAATTCATTTGGTAACTTATTCTAAACAAAGGGAAATAGTTATATCAACAAATGCAAAGATCCACCACAAAGGCGGTAATAAATGCAAGGCGAAATTCAACTACCAAGGCTAAATTAATTACAAAGGCGAAATTCCACAACTAAGGCAACATTTTACCAACAGGACATAGTTGCTGAAGTTGTTATCACCGTACAAAATAATTTCCGAAAATATTCCACTTTCTTTTTGACTAACTCTGTATATAAAATATGAATTAAAATAGGGTGTTTTCAAAGATTGAAAACATATTAAAATAATGTTCCATAAAATAACTCTTTAATCAACTCACGCTCCTTAGTTCAGTTCATACACACCACTGGATTATTTTTATTGGGGATTTACCGTTACGCCTCGAACAACTTTGTCATCGTTTTCAAGTTCGGGTACTTCCAGAATTTTACTTTGATTCGTAGATTTTTTATCAATTTTCATTGGTTTTGAACAATTCTACAATGAAATTTTAATAACGTATTTTACCTGACAAATAATTCTTTTGTTTTCGGTAACTTTTTGTTATCGGGGCTTTGCTGGATTTCGTTAACTATTGGATAATTAATGCCCAGAGTCCCATTTAAATATCAAAATCATTTATTTCTTCTCGGTTTTGCCACCAAAAAAAATCGTTGTTTAACGTTATAAAATGCCAGTGCTTACCGATACGACACTATTATTTGAATTTCCTAAATCGATAGGATTTTTCTTGTCACCGATGCGAAATATAATTTCACTATTTACGCACTGAACAACATTTATTTTAGCAATAAAGGCACATTATACCTTTTTAAACAATTCTATTTCACAATTTCAATATGGCGCTATACGCTTACAACGTCGATCTCCCGCCACTCGCCACTCATGTCGTCTAACCAACTACTACTAACTTTCCGGAAACACTATTCCCGCCAATCTATAACACTCTTATTTTTAGTAAGTTTTACGTTTACCGCTTGCAACCTACTTTCTTTCTAACAAATTATTTCTATTTAGACTGATTCCTTTTGCGTACAAATTAATTTCAAACGTATATAGACAAAAAAATATTTATGAACCGGTATTTTACCGCTTATATGAATTTATGAATTAATATAATAATAACTCAAATCTTGACTCATTACAATTGGAACGACTAATCCAAGTCGTAACAACATTGTTGCAAATCTTGAGTTTGCGTATTATATTTCCTGCCGGGATATCAATTACGTTTATACACTATTAAGGATGGTGTTTTGTTTTAGATATAATCCGTTGGGATTTATGCATCTAATAGTGTTAAATCTGCACCTTTATCAGATTCACAACTACTTTCCTATATTTTGGAAATCATTTAGTTTGAATTTGGCGTCCGCGATTTTGTAATAATCTCTTATTTCATTTAATCTGCTTTCTTTTTAGTTTTTGTGATTTTATTAGGCGATTACCTGGGATCTTCCATTTCGGGGCCTTTGATGGGAAAATCAAGCATCCGTCGAGGATAATGTTGGTGATGAGAATATCAGATCGTACCATGCAATTCGCAATTTTGACAAATCCTCTTTAATTACGCTCTAGCAGAATAATTTATCAAACAAACTAATGATTTCTAGTGATCTATTATAAACGTAATTCTAAGAATGTAAATATCTCAGCTATTCAATTTCATTTTCCGATATTTAACCTAAAAGTCATAAAATCTGTATAAGAATAAATATTTGTAATATATTGAAACGCGTGTGCAACACATTTATCTAATAACCATTATTGCTCAATGCTTAAACTGGTTTTGTTTCACATGTAGAACTTTATAATTTCGACTTATCACAATAGTTTTAAATTCATATTAAAGTTAGTTCTCCGTTTCGATTTTTAATGTCGTAACAGACTTGTTATTTTTATTTTTTTATGAATACTGTTCTGATTTGACGTTCTAAATTTTATTTAAATTATTTTAAACGGAAGCACATTTAGTTACTGTATTCCCTTTGTTATGTAATATATCTTACAATCAGATACTCATAAAATGAAAAGGATTCCATTTTGTATTATTGCAACCAGAATAAGAGTAGCCTTAGAGATCACGTTTTTGAGTTTATATAGCATTTTAACAAAAATTAAAATATGACAAAGGACAAAACAGATTAAAGGACTTGATACAGTTTTATAAAACGGGAATCTCCAGTTAGAGGAAAGCGGGTTTTTATATAAAAATTTAGTTTTTAAAATATATAATATGAGGGCCAGTCATTTAAAAACCAAACACATAATGGAAAAGCATGCTTACCTTGAGTAAGCTACATGCATCCGTTGTGACATTTATCTAAATGTGAAACGAAACGAAGAATGCTCTTGTGGAAGAAATTCCTGAGTTGTTACTGCAACCATTGTTGAATTGTGACTTTCAAGCTTTTGTCCGATGTAGGTTATTGACTTTTGAACGCATTTTTCAACTCCCCTAATATCACACGAGGACATGTCAAGGATGTAGAGGGAGGGGATGCATGAGCACTTCGCACCTGAACTTCTGCAATGTGTTGTAGACAAACTTTGGCAGTGTGTGGAAATTGTTTTGGAGCAAAATGAAGCCATCCCAGAGCAGTCCAGGATATTCTGCCTTATTTCCAGCCTTATTTTTGACATAGCGCCCGGCATTCACAGTTGCTCTTTTCTCTGTGACGTTCGACTAATGTACTGTGCGCCACATGACAGACGATATCGCACGTGAAAGTATATTAGATTCTTTCCTGTGGAACTAAACTCATAAGGATCATCGTCGCATTTAAACAGTCACGCTTCTCTCTTGTTGCTTCTATAGTATTTTCCTATTATATCCCAATTGTCTAATTACGGAATTGCTTCGTGAGAATCATCTTTGCAACCACCTATATTGCCTCACGGCTGTACGTTTCTACTTTTATTTTACAGTTTGATTATTTCTCTACCCAATAATTTAACAGGGAAATTTTTTAGCATGTTGCAAAATTATATTAATTAGGTTTTTGTTATTAGGTACGCTTGAGGTCATTGTACAGAAAAGCGAGAAATGAATATAGGATGGTTCCAATTTTACAAATTACTCATTAGGCAAATGTATGTTTATAAAATAAACGCTGGTGTAAGCTGCTATTGTTTTTAGTTATATGAGATCTACTTCAGAATTATTATTAGAATTTTTTAAATATTTTTCTGTGATCAAGTTAACCCTCAAAACCGACCCTTTGAAAAAGTGTACGTTATTCTGTAATATTTTGTATAATTGCTGATTTAAAAATGTATTTTTTTCGCTGTAAGTTCAATTGATAATTTCACCAAATAATCCATTTTTGACAATAGCATAGTTTCTTGCTTGCTCCAGTAGCGTACTAT
Source organism: Phrixothrix hirtus (assembly GCA_024586415.1). NCBI lineage: Eukaryota > Metazoa > Arthropoda > Insecta > Coleoptera > Phengodidae > Phrixothrix > Phrixothrix hirtus. The sequence goes on from JAHWXV010078030.1 coordinate 7,141, forward strand.
CTGATGTAATTGTCTTCAATTCTAAAGGACACGGTTTACAACTTGACTGAGGTCGATAATTTTTTAGCGGAGAAACAATATGACTTCTCGAATAAGGGAGTAAATGATTTTTGGCACGTTAAAAATCCTTATTGATCGATGGAACATTTACAAATTTGAATGGCGGAGTGAACATGACTTCAGCGTCAGCCATAAAAATCAAACAAGGTTAATCGATAATGCTATATAAAAAAGTCGAAGTTCTGGGTAAGCCATGTATGTAATTTGAAAAAAGCTTTTTTCACTTTATTACTAAATATAAGGATTACTTAAAAAGGTATGATTTTAGGACAAATCTGATAACCGAGTTTTCTCTTTTTGACAATGCTATCTGTCGTAAGGGACCATTTTCGGTGCAACTGCTGTTTCATTTTGGGCATCATCATAACTGCCTAACTCCAATATCGTAAAGGGGCCCTCGACGTCCGTGGAAGTTTAAATTTTGTAAAGAATAGTGGCAAAGTGGTTCATATCATACCGGATGTGCTAAAAGTCAGGAAATGCCAGAATAACACTTAACAGTTTCGAAATGTAGGTTTTAAATTTACATAGATATAATGGAATTGCAAAATCTATCATTTTAACTTTGCAAATAACCACTTTAACATTTTTGGTGGGCCCGGGGAAAGGGTCGACAAATCTTAAATGACCTAAAATGTATTGAGGACTAGTTCGAGAGAACTTTCGAATACGACAATAACACGATGTGGCCAAGTCTTTACAATTTTTCTTCGCTAATTATCCTCATTTAAATATTGGTGTCACGATTTAGAACCTGTAAGAAAGATAGGCTCCGTGTAGGAATGTATATACCTGAGTTCGCGGAATACAAAGGGTTTCGCCTGATATTTGCCGAGATACGACGTGAGAGTGGTCCGTTTTAGATGACCATGGGATTCTGGAAAGTCTTTTCAAACGAACCACACATGCCATTTAACATTTTTCACCCCTACTTTCCTTCCGCTCCCCGGGGCTGATTGGATGGGTGATCCCATTGTATCCTTGTAAATTGAAATCATTGGTATACGCGATATATCCCTTGTAATGCGTTATAGTCAGTTTAAGCGGGAAGAAAGTGACATAAAATAGTCTCTCCCGAATAGTGTACAGACTGTACCAAAAGTCCCATTACCCTTCTCTTTAAATTGCAAACATCTGTGCGAAGTGTTCTTTCAACAGCATGTATATGTTAAGAGAAGCGCGTAGTCGTAAATGCAACAAGTAACCACCATTTACCAGGTGTTGTGTGCACACCGTCATTTTCATGGCACAGTATTATTCGTCACCAGGAGCGATGTGAAAAGCGCCGCAGCACTGCTGGAGTGATGGAAGCAAATGCATTCCGAACAGCGTCTTTTAGTTCTTCTGTTGTCTGATAACGATTCTGGACGACTTTCTATTTGATGTGTCCCCATAATGAGTTATCACAGGATGCCAGATCCAGACTTCTTGGTGACCATTTCAAAGGTGCTAGTAACATTGGCGATCCTCTTCCAATCCATCTGTCTCCGAACACTTTGTTAAGGTATTCCTTGAGCTGGCATCCCATCTTGTTGGAACCAGATTTAATCAAGAAGTCCCAAACGCTCCAATTACGGTACAAACCAGTCGCGTAGCATGGCGATATAAGTTTCCTGATTAACTGGCACACTCGCATGAGTCTCGAGATCTTCGAAAAAATATGAACCAATCAAATGTGTAGCAGATATTTCAGCCCACAACATCACATGGGGGTAGGTTCATTTCTAGTTCCTCAAAGAAATGAGGATTCTCCTTATTCCAAAAATACACATTTCTGTCTTTTGCACTGCGGTAAATGGCGCATTCGTCTGAGAACATCACTTTTCCACGTTTGGGAATTGTATCGAACAGTAATTCCGCACAGGCGTCACGTCGATTCAGCATGTCGTAATCTGTCAACTCATTTCTAAACGAAGGTCTGTACGGTTTTAGGCCTAAGACTTTCAGCATGTGTCGGTGTAATGACATTACTGGGATGTTCAATTCCTGTAATCGCTTGCGCAGTGAATTTTTCGGCGAACGTTCCACTGATGCTGCAACCTCCGCTCTTGTTGCTGGTCTTCTAGAATGCAGTCTATCTTTAATGGAACCAGTTTCAAATAGCTTCTTTTCCCAATGTAAAATGTTGGTTTGGGTGGTGCTGCCCTATTAAATCTAATCTTGAAATCTTTCAAATCTCTCTCAATGTTTTTCCAGTGTGAGGTCGTTTATGAGCCCAGGTACTTATGACGATTCGTTGCTCCAGGGTGTACTTTGATTCGTCAGCCATTGTTTTCACAACCCAATATCACCTACAACAAAAAAAAATTATATAGCATACAGTTAGATGGGGGGTAATGAAACTTGTGGTACACCCTATACGCTAGTATTATTATTTCTGTCTCTGGGGACGAGATTGGTTAAAACTAATCCCTTTGTGGAGTTCTTAGGCGTTGCCGACTAACGTTTAAACTCGAATTTAGAGATCCTAGCCTGAGTTTCATACGTGTGCGTGTGCGTATGTGTGGGCGTGTGTGTTTGTACCTGGTTAGAGCCTGCACGTGTATCTAACTCCTTCGGAAATCTTCATCTGCTTCCGCCACCATTGGAGGATCGTGGCACCTACAAAATTGGCATGAGGAGTAGAGAGCAACATGGAATTAGAAATCGGCACTCCTTCATTTTTCACGAAGGAAAATGTGTACATGCCGGCAGTTTTTTTCCATCTCTCAGTGTGTGAAGAGTTAAAGCTACCTGGTTTAAGTGGGCATGGAGCCTTAAGGACGGACACTCCTTAGGGTCTCTGCCCTGGAAGACCTAATAGCAAAGCGAGAAATCCACGGGGTGACGGGATAATAGTATTTACTTCTCAGAGGAATTAAAGGACATCTGCTGTCCATATCTTCCATTAACACATGCCAGCATAATGAAAGTCTCTAGAGACTGGCTCTATGATAACAGATCGTCTATCTAGGGGGGCTAGAGAGGTCGTGCCAGCATATATAAGTCTTGATTGAAGGCGCTGTTGTAATTCAATTCGCTCAGTACACGGCTTCCCTTCTTCAGAATGAGGGCGACTTCTATTCAGTTCTGTACCATCTAGTGCCGGTGTGTTGTTAGAAAATATGGTTTATGTTTTAAAATTTCTCTCAGATGTTTAAATTGATAGTTTTACGAAATAACCTTCGTAGATAAAACTAATGTCCGTTAAAAACATTCGAACTATAAGTGTTTATTTACTTAAACATTAATAAATTGATGAGATAATATTTACTCGTTAGAAAATACTTTCATTAATCAGGGTAAACACATTTAAGTCTTCAGGAACTTCAATACTAGTTTCATTAAGGAAATAAATATTTGCTTAATAACGTCACACCGGTACAGAATGATTGCTCTATTAAACCCCTATAAATTGATTTCTAAAATCCTGTTGCATATTCTTTGTTTATTGCTATTTTGATATAGATTTCAATATTATGCGAACAATACAATACTGAAATTTATTCATCTAAGATTTGCACAAATTAGTTTTCTTTATAAATATTGAACAATTGCTTAATTTGATTTATAACCCGATTATATTTGCGTAAATCATTTTGTTAATAGTACCTGTTGGGAATTATTGAGTAAATTAATTAGCAACTAACATTACTTCTTCGAAACTTTGGTTAACAAAAGGAAACCCTCCATGAGGTAAACCTAGTTTATGATTATGGCGCAACTTTATATAAGTTTGATACTATTCATTGGCAGTTTGGTTTATATAAAAGGATTTAAATCAGCGGTTCGTATTAATTAGTAGAGTACTACTGTTTTGGTTTCACTGATGACTTACGAGTATTTTTAAGTTATTACATCAAACATAACCTAGAATTAATTCAAATAGACATTTTCTTTATCTTTGATATGATATAGCATTGCTAAATTTAAAATTAGATATATTTGAATCTAATCAAGGATTATTGTTATTTAAACACTGCATTATCAAAATACGAATAACACAAAATAAAATTACAACATGTGTAATTCCCATAAACAGAATAAATATCCGCTTAGAATTGTAATAAATTAAATTAAATTAATATGAAATAAATAATATATTGTAAGTGAAATAATATTATACACTGTTGTTTTGAAATTGTTTCAGAAAACGAAGAGGCGCTCATTTATGCTGTTATTAAACACAGGAATACTAATTATATTGTAACGAAATATTATTCTGTGTTATAAAAACCCTTTTAAATTAATGTTGAAACAAAAATTCACACGAATTAATAAGCGAAATGAAAGTTTTTTAATACAGACTTGCCTCAATGATGATTCATTTGTCTGTCACTAACAGCAACAATAGGTAAAGCAAAATAAATTTAAATTATAAGACAAATGGTACACCGTAATTAAAAATGTATAAAAATGGATGTTGAACTTGTCCGTAATTCCTTTAACAAAAATCGTACAATTTATTTAAAAGCTTCCTAAATTTTCAATTTTAACTTTTAATCATTTGCGATTAAAGAAAGTGCGCGGCTCAAATATAATCAAACTTACTCTGACTTATCATTTATTTTTACATTCACCAACAGGAGACTCCATCCCGTGAAAACAAGAGAATCCACAACGAAAGGATATTCAAAAAATCTGGTGTGGAACAACACACGACTTTCTCTTACGTACATAGATATACAAATATACAGATGTTCACAAATAATTAAAATATTATTTACGTTTATTTTGGGAACGATAATTGTAACGGTCACCCATCCAAGTTACTGGACACCTAAACCCTGCTTA
>JAHWXV010078036.1:0-11143 GCA_024586415.1 Phrixothrix hirtus
CTCGTTACTGCTGTACGTTTATAAGGTAAGGTCAATTTATATCGTGACATACAGGGTGTTCTTCGAACATTACCTGTCTGCAGTGGTCTTGAAAACAGGGGCACCTATATTTACCGATTTTAGACTTATTTTCCCGACAGTGTTTAGCTTCGAAGTACAGAAGAACCACGCCTCGCTCCACTGTAGCTTTGCCGGTCGTTGTTAAACACTGGTGTTTCTGCCACATGCGTTATTTCGATTTCGTCTTGTGACAACAGCAGAATCATTTTTAAGAATTTTAACAGTTATGCAGGTGCCTGTTGCCGTAAGAATAATTCCAGGAAGCATTCAATGAATTATTTCAGATAGGAAGTAACATAAAATGATAATAACGAAGACCCCACTCTGCATAACGATATAGAAGGAGATTCTCACCTTCAGAAGGTCATCATTAATTCTATTTTGATTTTATTGATGCAAACATCTTGTAGGGGGGAATAGACGGCTTGCTACCGGAGGCACCACTCGGAGAATACACAGTGCACAGGTCAGTTGATCGTCACTGTCGCTACCAGCGGTAGGATACGCCCGGAAGCCAATGACCAACGAGACAGAACTGGTTGTCCGCGGGGGCAGACATCGCCCCTCGAACTTTGATGTGTCGCGGGTTTTATTCGGATCTGCTCCCAATTCTATAGGTTTCACGGATAAGGTTCTTAAAAACTAAATTAAGTCAAAACAAAACAACGACATATGCCAAGTCAGGCTCTAACTCCGAACAACGTCAAGAATCGGGTACAAAGGTTACGGCGGAATCTCTGGTCTCTTCAATTTGCCGACACAGGGCTATCATGTCTCGAATCGATGTGACACTGGTCAAACCTAACTACGTCTGAAAAGACGGTAAAATGGTTTGACTCAAGATACGCAACCGGGAATTTTCAGTCAGTTTCTCACTCAATCGATTGAATAAATTCCGCAACACCGCATAACGAGACGGAAAAAATTCTTCCTTAAGAGCCCTAACTAAATCTCGCCAATTACGCACTTCTGCACTGATCGCTCGTAACCACACAAGCTCTTTGTCACTAAATATATCAATAGTTTGTACGAAAAACTGCTCATTCGTAACATTTTGGGCGGGATTTAATTCTTCAACACGCTCCAAAAAACTGCTCACGAAGCCGTTCTTATTAATGGAAAAATGTAAATTTCATTTGACTACCGGAAATAGATTTTTGAACACAATGCGGCACCACTGCTGCCTTAGGAGTACACGGATGGGTTAGCCTTGGAAGAAGATGGTTTTAAAAGGCTACTCTCTGGTTCTATCTTGGGTTCAAGAACGGTAACGATTTTCTTCGTATGGTCGACTTTGGAAAAATGTACTTCAGGAATGAAATTATACGAAAGATTCTTGTATTGCTTCATCAATGAAGTTAACCTAAACAAATGTCAACCTTCAACAGTCTTTTCAAACCAGAAGTCGGATTCGAATGGTGAATACGGATAAGCAAAAAGGCAAACAACCTCAACACCTAGTACCTGAGATTAAGGTACACCATCTTTAAAAATCTTCCTTTCTCTTTTAATTAACAGCAAGTTAGCACTAACAGCTTCAGAGTCCTCCGCGAACGTAAACGGATACTCAACTGTGACTGAAACAACAATTGTCTTTGACAGAGCTTCTTACAAACGCTATCTGAATGTAATCACATCCGCTTCAATGGATAAATACGAGAGCTGCGGCAATGTCAGTAATTCGACTTGCAACTTATAATCCATGGTCATAATCACTCTTATTCAAAAAGTTATTTCGTAATGTGAAATCAAAGATAAGGCGGAAGGATTAGTTCTCAAGAAAATAATGCCAAACTGTTTCTACAGTTTCAGTAACCTAAAATAAACATCGTTAAAGTTAAATAGCTAAATAAATCTTGCAACGCAAAAAACAATTACATTTGGTAATATTCCGCACGAACAAAATTATTTATCTTCGGTAGGACCCGGTGTTTAAAAAATTGTGGATCTCGTTTATTACACGCAATTAACTAGATCACACCCTGTACATCAATTAGTTTGGAAGAAACAAAATTCTCAGTCACTCCAAATGACAATTCACCTTGCAAATACAATGGTTGTAGAAACATCAAAGTTACTTGATTTCAATAATGACAACGATGACAATTCTCAATTTCTCGTAACGACTAAAAACAATTCTAACCACGTCCGTATATAATAACTAGTTTGTCTATAAATTGTACCATACAAAGAAACTGTTTTATCCTATAATCAATTCTAAACGCCGTGTTTATGCGTCGGAAAATTATAAAACTGCGTAAAATCTATTTTCGGCCATAACTTTTATAATTGGTTGCTGGATATGTATTTGAAATTAATTCGAGGCCGAAACGTTGATCGCCATAAATTTTTATTCTATTACAGTCCAATTTGGCACGAAGCCGGACTACGTTCTCAGCTGACGGAATTGACGTTAATGGCGAGCCCCAGCTAGATTACGGCGGTGAGAAGAGAAGAATTGAACCTACTGACCGAAGCCGTTGTTAACATTTCCGTCCAGGGAACGTAAGGGGAGGGTGAAAAGAGGCGGCTTCTTACCGGAGTCACCACTCGAAGGATACACAGTACATATGTCAGTTGAGCGCCACTGTCGCTGCCAGTGATAAGATACGCTCGAAAGGCAATAACGAGCGAGACAGAACTGGACATCTGCATTTATCTATCAAGAAAATAATGGGTAAACCGCTTACAAGGAGGCAGGCACCGCCCGGTGAACTTTGATGTATCGCGGGTCTTACTCGGACCTACTCCCAATTCTATAGGTTTCACAGGTGAGGTTCTTAAAAACTAAATTAAGTCAAAATAATACAACCAAATTTTGGTGGCATTTAGCCACCAACCTAAAAATATCACAAACTCTGACGGTTATAATTCACATCAATCTTCCCGTAAAATAAAGGGTCAAGGTGTTATACGAACAGAATTAGTATTACAAGTAATTCACCAATAAATTGAGTCAAAAATAACAATCCGACATACGCGGATATTTTGCACATTTAAGAATTATAATTAACCAGCCCAAAATGTTAGAGACATGGGCATATATGGCATCGGTGCCACAATTCCCATTTGACTAAATATATATAATCGCGCAGGTAATTACATAAACATCTCTTACACTACAAAAGACGTGCCAGTGAAGCTGCTAAATTAATAAACTTCATGGACCACCATCGCAGCGTCCAACAAAATATATCGTCGCTAACGGATACGCGATGCAATAAAATAAGTTTTAATAACTAAGACAAGGCTTCTTTCTTCTCTTTGTAACGAACGATTCCCCAAAAAGGGGGAGTACAGCACTCGGAGGGTTCCTAAACGCTACAGGCTTCAACATACATCTTCCAATAAACGTAAGAGACAGTTATTAGATTTACTAGACACTAGGAATACCTTGTGTCACAGCGAGAAACGGGGGTATCCACACCTGGAGAATATGCTTGTCCTTACGCCGGTGGGGTCTACTATCGACCGCCGAGCTTACAGGGATGACCTTAATCCCTTCGGGAAGTTATTTCCGGGCATAACAGATTGGCACGCAAAACTCTGTTCAACCTGAACTCGGAAAAAAACAAGCTTTTTTTACACCTTGAAACGTAACTTCCGCCTTGAACTCTGCTAATCGTCGATGTCCCGGCCACTCACAACATTCGGTCGCGATCTGCCGATTTGAATATTTTAATTCACTCGGATAACATATTACTCTGACTGCCCACCGATTTTCAATTTAAGACTTTCGCCAAACGCGTACTTTATTTGTTGCAGCGAGAGTCTTTTATCTCGAGACACAATGTCGAGAAAAATAACCTGCCAAAAATTAATTAAATCATAATTATCATTATATTTCGTTTACATGTCAAAAACGTATTTTTTTCCAATCAAAAAAAATTTAGCCGCCCTGATCCCAAAATTCAGATAACCAAACCTCACAAGAACCTGTATTCACCGTAAAACAAATGCTTGACATAAAGGTTATTATAAAGTCGAAGAAAATGGCGCCAGGATCTTCACGACACATTAAATATTTGGTGTACTGTGCTATACAGATATGCAAAACTCTGCTTGACAAGTTATGCTGTAAGCGACATTTACACATCTAAACATCAAATGAGCTACACATATGTGTTATTCAGTTGAAAGAAATTACTAGGGGGACTAGATAAAATATCTTCCTAGCTGTAATAAAAACAAATTAGTGCCTATTTCGGAACATCAAATAGCGACAAGCTTTTTCTATCTGTGCTCACGGTCATTATGAAATTATAGCCAAATTAGTTCCAAAACTATCCATGAAAGGATAATTTCAGTACATGGAGATGATACTGTATCAAATCTTAGCGATAATGTTGGTTCAAATAATTTCGGTAATCTATAGAATATGGGGTAAGAATTGGAAGACCTTCAAGCATAGCTAAATCTGATGTCAAAAGCGGAAATTGTTGTTGCTTAAGCATTTCCAAGTGTTTTAATGATCAGCATCGTTTCATCAAGATAGGTTCTACAGCTTTTGACCTCTCAACAAAATTAACCCAGTTATTTAGCTAAGATACTGAGTGGTAATGAAACTTGCAAACATCTCTGCGAACTAGAAATAAAATTGGAGTTCATATGGTGGGCTTAGTTAAAAGGCAGGGAAGCCCAAAGTCATTGTCGTCTAGCATCATGAATAGACTATTCTCGTTAAATATATTCCGAAGGGCACTTACTGCAACATTAAAAAATTATGCAGTGCTATCAATCAAATACGCATAGGTTAGTAACACGACCATGTAGTTTTACCACAGCGCAAGGGTCCATAAAGCAGTTACTCTGAGAGTACAACTTTTCAAAGTTGTACTGTTAAGATTTGGTTCCCTTCAACTTTTATTTATAATTCTGCGAAACTATGTTAGAAGCATCAGTTTGCAGCCTATTTTGACGACCAAGAACAAAAGTCTCTGAAATTAAAGGAGATTGAGTTGCAAAATAAGTTAAGTTTTCCTCGTATAATTTATTTCTTTTAATGGAGGCAATTTTTGATGCGTATTATCTAATTACGTCACACTTTTTGTAATTTACGGCTTTGAAGGGAAATTTATTACTAGAATGCATCAAAATTGACGTGGAACATTAATTTATTTTCTTAAAGTCACTTTTGAGATGATGGATGATTTATGTTTTATTCAAATCTTACTCAGGGGCTAACGCAGCTCTAACCGGAGGGGCGTTCGTGTCAAATAATTTCATGACATGCATTTTTTATCGATTAAATCGTTTAATTTAATAAATGGTTTGTAATATTGTACCAGTAATAACCGCCTCATTGTATTTTAAAGCTTAAGATGAATTAAATCAGATCACTTCGTTTTAATGTTAAACGCGTGTTTCGCAATTTTCTAACTCTTTTAAGAGAATTTAAGTATTTAACTTAGTTGAATTAGTCTTCCTAATTTGGAAACGATTGCACTTAAACGTATTTACTGTTTTTATATCTTGATAGCAGGCTTCAGATTAATTTATTTCTGCTATTCTACTCATAGCAACTGGCACATTCACATGCCTAAGAAATGATCTTCGTCTATTGATTGGACGTTAGAACAAAATTTATGAGAATTAGGATAAGGCACACAATTTCAGTTGAAAACACTTAATACGCTTGTGTTGATTGTGCAATAACTGAATCATTCATTGAAGGATTATAATTCACAAGTAAACTTATACAAAGCGTGCCTTCATTCATAAAACTTTCTACCCCTAAGCACTTATAAATAAATTATTACACTTCAAAGGTGTTGCGTGTTTTCTAGAAAATGGTATTTTTAGACGATCAAAGCGAAATATTAATTTCATTTTATATAAAATTTGGAACAATAAAAATGTAGCAATGCTTGGTTCACCTTAATCAACAAGTTCATAAACAAAATTTAAAACATGCGTAAATCTGACACGACTTGCAACATTAATTTTCAGGATTGCTCGTACAATTTATGTTCAGTTTATGAATTTCATTTAGTAAAGCGTGTACAACTGTAAACGCTGCTTCCAACAGAGGTAAATGCAACTCATTTGAATTAATTACACGGTTGAATATTCTCGCGTCCATTGACTATTACGGTTATATCAGATGCGGGTTAGGAGAAAGCATTCAGTGTATAACCAAAAAATAGAAAAAATATTTATTGTTGCTGCTGAATTTCGCTTGAAGCAATTTAAATATAATTGGCTACGTTAACAACTGTTTCAATACAAATCGCACCCTTAGACTTTGCGTAAATCATGTTTTCCTTAATTAACCCTTAACTTAATTCGGCGTGTGTTCGATGATTAGCGCTTTCGTTAGCATTAATCTCGCTTTGTGTATGTGATTAAATACACACTATTTGTAAATATTTCCTAATTATGCGTCCATGTTCACTCCGACTTCCAATCTTTATACGCGCTACTACTTCTGTCATGCTTAGATAATACAGAATTTAATGTACTAAAATGTATATGTGCGTAACAACATTAAAAAAATTGCTTATCGAAAAATTTAAAATTTGGTCCAGTTATAAATACTTTCTTCTATTGGATTTTGTATTTCTACAAACAGTGGATTTCGATGGCGGCGGATCAAACTAGATAAGAGAGTATAATGTGAAGATTCTTTAGACAACTTATAGAGCTACAAACACTTAATATCAGGACCCACTTCTTCAGTTCAAATTTGTTAAATTTGTTCTGTTTATATAACTTTCTTCTTAATGGCGTGCGTTATACATGATATCTATCTTAATCTCTTGCATCATGGTTTCAGTAAATTGTTCAATTTTTAGGTGTTATTCTTGCAAAATGATGGAAGTGGAAGCCTGATTCGTTTAATATTGATGAAACGACCACTTGTGTAAAATTTTCTAGACACTTTCTAAATTAAGATCGTTTTATTCTATGCCAACGCTCAAGTCTTGAACATTTCACCTTTATTACGCTTTGTTGCAAAATGTATAAAGTTTTATCGGTGCTGTTCCATATACGATGGTTAGGAAGTGATATTATCAACGTGTGACATCTATTTCGTTATGCACAATACATTGAACTACTTTGTTGCTTTTAATCGAAAATTATTATATTTAGATTTATTTATACTATTTATTTTACTAAAATTCTGCATCTCTTTTGTAAAACACTTTTCGCTGTAAGACGTAAATAAGGTCAGGCCAGGAGGGAGAATGTATTCGAAATAAGTTGTCTGTAACTTATGTTTGACTTAACCGAATTTGGTAAACTTTGTCTCATTAGAAAGAAGACAATTTCTGATTACAGTAGAAAAGTTACCATGATTTTTTTCGCCATTGGTAGGGGTCGCCATTTGAATAAATCGTAGTTTTTAGCACTTTTCTTGAAAATTTTAAATGGAACGACCCAATTATTATATAATAATCGCAAAAAACGTTAAACTTTGAACAAAGAACGTTAAAGTTATAAATTGATATCGTCATTAGTTTTGGAGATATCGCCAAAAGAATAATTAATAACACGTAACTTGTTAGAAGCAATTGCTTTCGAAGTTTGATGGTCAAGCATGCCATGAAAAATTAAAAAATAATTAACAACATTTTATGATAATGTAATTTTTCACTTTCACATCAGAAAGCGGCGTTCGGTAAGGAATGACGTCAATATTACAAACGTTCTGGCGTATGTGCAAGTGGATCCGCACTTTAGCGAGGGACACATTTCTTTAGATTTGGGCATAAGTCGTACTTCAGTACATCGAATTCTAAGGATTTTAAAATGCATCCCTATCATTTAGTTTTATATCAGGCCTTTTCAAATACTGATTTTTACAGGCGGCTAGATTTTTGTCATTTGATGAGAGATATGTGCAATGACAATACCCAATTCCCCTCTCTGATTTTGTGGACTAATTAAGTCAGTTTTAACAGTTGTGGCAGAGTTAATTTGCACTATATGCACTATTGGTCGGGAACAAATCCTCACTGGATGCAAGAAGTTGATTAGCAAAGAGTTGGAGTTTCAACGTTTTGTGCGGAATTTTGGACCATAGTTTTATCGGACCGTTTATTTTCAATGGCGAAACATACTTAGAATTGAAGAGGAGAGTACGCCGAGCTTGCATCAAGTACAGACGTATTTGTTGTTAGCTCCTTGTTCTCTAGTGATACTGTAACTTAGCCCCCTTCAGCTTGCTGCGGTGGGTTGGTTGCAGTATCAACGCAGTCAGTAGTGTAGAAATTTGTTAATAATTAATTAATTAATTATTAATCCGCTCAAGATGTCCACATCAGGTTTTACGTTTGACGACGCACTTGTCGCCTTTTTGGAATAGTTGGACGACATAAACCCCAATCAACCAGCAAAGTCAGCCGAAGAAGTTATTCGCCACCTTCCCGACAATATATTAAAATTGGCAAGAAATCATACAGAAGCCGCCGAAAACGAAGCGCAGAATATGCTCCGCGAATACACTAAGCAAAACGCGACAGCAAAAACAGCCATGGAACTACTCAACTCCGAAATAGGTTACTCGTCCACAGAACTCGAAGAGGGTTTCACACAACCGAAGAAAACCGCCAAGCGGAAGAACGAGAACCGCACCATTGAAGAGGCAGGTCCGGCCCCAAAAATCTCTACCTTCAACAGGTTTGAGGCGCTCGCCCCCAAGGAAGCTGCAACTCCTGGAAGCAACGAGAAACAACTAAGAGCTTGCGAAAAACGACCTAAACATCGTAAAGTCCAAAATGACGGACTTAGGAATCATAATTCAGCCATCAGCACCTGATGACTACCGAGGTATCACGAAATACGTAAAGGAATTCGACATCCATTTCCACTCCTACTCCTTTCACAACGAAAACTCTCTTAGAATTGTGCTAACGGTCGTACCCACAGCCATCTGCGTGGAAGCCGTCCAAGAAGACTTAGCCCGCCAGAAGCTTCCGATCCTATCCGTGCGGAGGATGCACCGGGGAGGCGAAAATATTCTGCTACCACTCTGTTACGTAGAGCTGCAAAAAACAACAGAAGATAAAGAGGTCTCCAACCTCAAGACTATGTTTGGGCTATCAATCAGAGTGGAAACGCCCATCCGCAAACAACGCACAATTCAATGCCATAGGTTCCAGAAGCACGGGCACACGCAAAGGAATTGTAACGCAATACCCGCCTGCGTAAAATGCGGCAAAGATCACCAGTCGCACAGCTGCGAAACGCCCAAGGACACACCAGCAACCTGGGTAAAATGTGGAGGCAGCCACACTGCCAACTTCAGGGGATGTTCAAAATTCCCCAAACTGCCCACAAAGACGCCAACAGTCGACAGAGCTGGTGCCACTACTACTACAAGAACAGGTGGCAGCTACGTCGATGCCGTGAAAAGCAGCGCAGACCAACAATAAACCCCCGAAAAATCCGTCCACAGCATCGACATGGGGAAGCTGCTCCAGGTGACCAACCTAATCCTGAAAGTAACGAAGGACGCCAAAGACTTCCTGGAGGGGTTTCAAAAATACTTGCACACTTACCAGATATCCTGGATATCCTTGAAGCCTGAAAAGGTGCAACAAGTCACACTTCTCGTAATAAGAGAAGCAGCGGAAACTCCAAATCCCCACGCCACGGCAGAATTAGGATGTAGGTCAAAGTAACATCTCCTGGTACTACAATGACACATTCAAAAATACGAAAATGCATACTTAAAATTTTTGAGAAATGATATAATAAGACGATTTCTTTGGTATCAACTTGATGAATGCCCGGTACATTTTTCTGAAAGCGATCGCGACTTTTTAAACATTTCTTGCCAAAATTGCTGGATTAGAGGGGGCCGTTTGTTCCCGAGGCCACCTAGACCTCCGGATTTAAACCTACTAGATATTTACTTGTGGGAAAGACTAAAATATATTGTTTATCAGTCACGACCAACCACATGACAGAACACGATCGAAAGAATTTAAAGTATCATAAACGCGATTTATTGAGCTGAAATTGAAACTGCTGTTACCAGTACTCGTCATAGATGTAATCTTTGTCTTTTTAAGGACGGTGGGTCATTTTGAAAATTAATAAAGAATCCGTTTTTGTTTATTCGTTAAGGTGTTTGTTATGTTTATTGTTGTTTTGGTCCATTGGTCTTTAAACGCGCTTCAAATTGCTTGTCTCATATAATTTGGATCGGTCTTAAGTCTAGAAAAAGTGTAAAAGAAAGTACGGAAAATAACAAATAATTGATTATCATTTTGCACGATAATAAAATTTATACCAATGGCATCGACAGGTACAAGAACTTCAGTCAATGATTTAATTAAATCATAATAAATAGAACGAAAAGTGAAAAACTTCATAATTATAAAGTGTTTTAAAGTATTTTTTAATTTTTCATGGCATTCTTGACCATGAAACTTCGAAAGCAATTGTTTCTAACAAGTTACGTGTTATTAATTATTCTTTTGGCGATATCTCCGAAACTAATGACGATATCGATTTGCATCTTCAATATTTTTTGTTCCAAATTTAATGTGATTTAAGATTATGATATAAAAATTAGGTCATTTTATTTAAAATTTCCAAGAAAAATGATAAAAGCTGCGATTTCTTCAAATAGCGCCTCCAAGCGGTAACGGCAAAAATAATTGTATCATGATTACTCTTCTATTGTAATTACAAAATCGACCTCTTTCTAATGAGACTAGGTGTACCAAATTCGGTTGAGTCAAACGTAAGTTATAGCCAATATATTTCGAAGACATTCCCCGGCCCTCGAGACTTCATTTACGTCTTACAGCAAAAGTATTTTACAAAAAAGATGCAGAATTTTAGTAACAATGTGACGGTAATATTTATTTGATAACTTATATTAGCTTATTTTCTAAAAAAATGCTATTCTTAAATGCCCATAGCAGTTACCCCCGCTGGCTGTAGAATAAGGAACTTGAAAGCTATTTCCAGCAATTTCTATTCGCCACTTTCCTTATTAAGATTTTTTTCTAAAAGTACTACGACTATTAGTTTCTGAGATATGGTACCTCGTTACGCTTAGTGGGATACCGGTATATACACACATATATATATATATATATATATATATATATATATATATATATAT
>JAHWXV010078044.1:0-29289 GCA_024586415.1 Phrixothrix hirtus
TATATATATATATATATATATATATATATATATATATATATAAAAGAATAAACAACAATGTTCATGAACTATGGCAAATATTCATATTCATAATGCAATTCGCAGTATTTTCAAGACCCACAATTTGCGGATGGGACATAATAGACAAAACAGTTTCAATAATTTTCTAAATTAAATTGTTATAAAATTGTATGTTTTGTTATATTTAATAAGTTTATTGGAATTTTAGATGCTAATATTAATGAAACGTTATTATACTAGTAGTAGGTTTGAACTTATTGAATAATTCATACTTAACGAAATTCCCATTTAATCTCTCAAAAATACATTTACGACAGTGCCTTATTTTTGGGTAGCAATTAAAATATGTTTTTCTTGCAATATCAGTATTATTATTGCTTTGAAGGGTACATTCCAGGATTTTAATGTTTTCATCATATTTAAAACCCATCTTTCTCAACAAATTATTCGAAAATAGCTCAATAAATAAAATGCCTGTCAATTTACTAACAATTACTTTGATATTACTTAAAATAAAAGACGACTATCTAGTAAGGAAAACTAAAGCCGCAAGTAACTACCTTAAAACATTTTTAATATATATATATATAAAGAGAAAGTTTTAATCTTCATATTATATAATGTTGAAATAACAGAAGACAGATATGTTGTGGCTAAGTGACATGTAAATTTAAAAAGCTAAAGTTCACGTTATAACCCACAAAGATCATTAAACGTCATCCTATTTTCCTAAAAAAAAGTGCTTTAGGAAGCTGGAAATAGTTTTTTTCCTAACTTCATAAATGATCTAAATATCCATATTTTTCAAAATGTTAAAAGTTCGATTTTTTGTTAACGGCTCGAAAACGAAAGAAGATAGCTGACTCTGATTTCGACCATCAGCCCTATCCTAAAAAATAGATCGACAACGATGGTTCAGTTTTTTTATATCTCTTATAGTTTTCGAGTTTTCCTACTAAAACGTCAAATTTTGGTTACACTGTGCATATCAACCATTAAAAATTAAATTTGCACCGTTATTTTGCTTTAAATAGGAAACAAATTTTGTTTTAACTTTTCATTTGAAAATTGTATTTTAATTTCAGTAGTTTGTCGAAGATTATTGATAGAAATAATTTTTTTGGTAGTTTTTGTAATTTAAAAACAGGTAGAAATATTTTGAGAGTTCATTCATAAAACTTCAGAAGTTATTGAATACTAGTTTAATTTAGAAGTGAAGGATGTAACTTAAGAATTCTATAAACCGAACTGCCTAAATATTGAAACTACTCCCTTAACGACTTTTATATACTATAGATAATTACGTGGATCACAACATTGTGAATCGAGTCCCTTTTTCATTTGCATTCCATTTTATCCTTTATGGATTCATAATTCCTTTGTTACGTTTCTTACTTTGTATATTTTTACGTTAAATAATTATTTTATTTGATTTAATTATGTTTGTTCGTAATAAACGGCTTATGTAACAAAAGAGTAATTCTTTAGCAAAGGAACATGGTAAATAGATTACTTGCTGTCAGAAATTCATGACAAGGATCATAAGCTACAAAATTAGATCTTGCACTATTGTCACCATAAACAAAATGAAAGTATATAAATCATGACCGCTCAGCGTAATAGAATTATTTCTATTAATTGATGAACTGAAAGCGACGTTGATGGCAGCGCGGTATCCGGTGAAAACCTTGAATCAGATATTACGAACAATAAATCTCGAAGAACAAAATTCCAAAACAATAATATTCGAGCTGCAACTAAAATCTCGACAACAGAAGTATCGAATAACAAAACGTCAAATATTAACTTACTATGTACTAGTGCATTTAAGTTGTTTCTTCAAATCTACCATTGTACTATGTTATTGTATTGAGTGATTATGGTTCTAAATAATCAAATTGTTCCAGTTTTAACTAAAGAATTTTTATTCACAAGGTTAGTATAAAGGCTTTCAGTTTTGTCAACATCAATTTTGTTACCTATTCATATATGTGAAACATTAATTGAGTTACTGAATTACTAAAGAACAATATTATATAGTTATAATTAAGAAAATCTGCTATAAATATACAATTTCAAGGCAACAGTGAGTTATTTACCGTAGTTGCATTATAGTAGCTTATTCAAATTACTGTTGAGACGAAAGTAAATCGTTTTTATGATAACAAATAGTAGAATGAGACCGAAATACTTCGGTGGATAAGATCTGCAAATAAATTATTGATAAGCATATTTTTAAATTATAAACGTTTTGTACTATTCGAGATTATTTGCAACCGAGATTTTATTTTAGGATTATTTATTAGAAATTTTCATCTAAAACTATTTAAGGCGTGTTTACTAGAATAACCACTGTTTCTTAATCAAGCTTTTATGAGATAATTATTTTGTTTCCTTTAGAAAAAGTTATGTAAACATTTTGTTAGGAGAATGCATACGACGGAGTTCTGTAGATATTTTGAATGCTACAGGCACTCCTTAAATTTATCTAGAAACTTTGCTAATGTAAAGTATAAATCTTGAGGTAATAAGAGTTAATGGCATTAAAAGCATGTTCAAAATATACCTTCCATAGTAAACATAAGCTATTGATATACATAATAATAAATCAGTTAAAAATTTAAAAGCCTGTTGGAAGAATATTTCTAATAATAGGGCTTAGTTGCTATACTGAATCTTGTCATAATTTAAAATACCTGCAATTTTTAAAACTTTAATTAAAAAATTAATATGCTGAATTAATTAATTGCATTTAAATATTGCAAAAGAACAAGCAATTTATAAATAACAATATCTGCTTGGTTATTTTGAAGTGTACAGTGAATGAATTTAAATTAGTTTACTTTTCATTCAAGTACTCCTATAAAAATGCCCATTAATGTAACTTTTGAACTCAACAGCTTTAAACTAAATAACTACCTGTAAATGTTGATATTAATTATTATATAGTGTTTTTATAAGCCAAAATAATCAATATTTCTTAGTCAACAGTTTACTTTCTACTTAGAGTAACTATTGAAATTTCACATTTCACAAAACTTTGTATTTGTTGGAATAATAATGTGAGTAATTTTTAGTAAACTTGAATCGTTTGAATCCTATACCCACTTCATAATCAACAATTCTCTTGAAACAGTATTATAAAGTATTAGTTATAAGTTATTATTATGTTTTAGTAGTAACAGCAAATTACTTAGTATTAAATTTATTACTTTAATGTCCTTTGCTTATGATGGGATGTGTTTTCATTGATATTTTGCATTCATTTAGAACTTATTGATGTATTCTATATATGTACGATGTCACTTTAAAATTCTACAACTTAGCGTCCGGCCATTTCTATTAACTATCTTTAATCAATTTAGTTATTGAAATATTGAAAGTTAGAACCTATTTAGCATCATCATCTGAGTATCTATAATTTTGTATAGGTAGGGAATAGATACAGCTTTAGCAGTTTTTAATTAGAAAAGACATGTAAAAAGTTCTAACTTGTCCCTAATCTAATGTATCAATTGTGACCTACTAATTTAGCTTCTATAAGAACTTAAATACTGTGGTTTAGTCAATTACGAGTTACTGTGAAACGAGGCAAGATAAAAAGACTTTTTACAAACAACATCAATTTTACAAACGAAAAGGAAATAAAACAGAAAAGGAAATAAACAATTTAGCAAAAAGGTCTATTATGATATGAAAGTATCGCTTAAATTGCAGCAGTTAATACTGGTCCCATCAATTTTCCGATATTATACAGATTTATTAATATTTTATGCATATGAAACAATTAGTTTAATTATAAAATACTGTTTAAGTAATATTTGAATGACTAATTTAAATATATCTAATGACTGGGATGATTATAGGCTATAGAAAGTTGTTGCTGCCATATATGTTAAGTCTATCTTAATTTTGAAGAAAAGGTCCGATGATAGCAATTTCTTTTGATCTCATCACAAAAAGATAGTTAAAAGCAAATATGTCAAATATAAATTTGTTAGTGGAAGCCTTGGTAACTGAGTGAATATATACTAATGAAGTTTTGGTGAAGTTCCTATATATTTTACCAGTTACTTTAGAAGTAAATTGAGTAGCAAGTAGATAAATGTATTTCCAAAATAAAACTTCTTATAATATTTCTTAAAATTTATCCCGTTAACTAGTTAAATTGCTGCAATACCTAAGATTTTAATTAAATTTCATTTATACTACCCATCTCAAATTTCGATATTAAGTATATTGCATTGAATGACAGTTTCGTGCGGTTTCTTTAAATTTAAAATTTTATTTTTAAACAAAAACTAACATTACAGTTAATCAATAATGTATTCGCGATTACTGACTATAACTTTCTCCCAACGTTCCACAGGTTTTTCGGTACCACGGCGGTAGGAATCTCTCGGTCTAAGCTGAAGTAGTAGTCCAACCAGATCCTTAACTCGTTACCATTGTTATCATTATCAATTGTTAGAAAGCGACTGAAGCGAATGAAAATCGGATGACACAAGGTTTAGAAAATACGTTGGATGTGCCAGTAATTCCCAACCAAGCGTGTGAATCGTTGCTTCGGCAAATTTACTATGTGGGGCTTTGCATTGTCGCATTGACGGGAAACGTTACATGTGCACTCCGGTATATTTTGTTGAATTGTATCGTTGAGACAATTTGTTTGTCCACTGTAGACTTCAGCGATCACTGTTATGTTGTTTGGAAGAAGCTCATAGTGGTTTATTCCATATCAATCCTAACGCATGCACAGCATTGTCTTCTGAAAACGATGTTCCACTCTTAGATGCGACGTTGCTTGTCTGCCTGGGCTGATACATTATTTTCTATTGTTCATATTCACGTATAGGAACGTTTTCATCACCCGTAGCGATTTCGTAGAGAAATCGCTGCTTATTGCTGTGAGTTGAGCCAATACGGACGAGCAAGCCAGTAGATATCGTGGAACGTTGATCTTTGTTGTCGCTTGAACTATGAGAACCCTGTACGCCGAGCATTTAGATCTTACCCATCGATTGATGTTGCAGACTAATTGTGTTTTGAGCACAGACTGTCTGTTCTGCCAATTCTACTGTTATTCGAAGAGGATTTTAGAGAATAGTATGGCTTAATCTATCTTCATCAAAATCAGACGCTCCACGGCTATGTGCTTAACCCTTAAGGTCTACATTTAAATTTTTGAAACCTAAAAATTATTGTTCAGCCATTCCCCTAGCCATGGAATCACCACCATACATAACAGAAGTATCGCGAGCAACTTTGCCGACCTTGAGGGTTTGATTAAACACTAAGAGGAGAGTGCGTCGAAAATTTTTATTATTGTCAACCTGTCAACTAAAGCGATAAAAATTAAAACAAATGGAAAGTCAAAGACGATCTTTTTACGGTACCCATACAATACATATGTGCACCTAGCCATGACTGAACTGCATTACGATTATTTATGATAACCTCTTTTGCGCCCTTTTTTATCACAAGACGGAAAGAGTTTGGACCTGGATTAAAAAAGATTGTGTAAATAACTCAGTATTCCAGAATTAAGTTCTTTAATATTTTTATAGGAAACATTATGTAGATATGTAGGAGGAGCACCCGCTCTTACAAAGGGCACCATCTACCCAGCGACATAGAAATTGAAACACCAAGAAGGGGTCGGAGTTTGTGGATGAAGTTTGGGCGGAATATTCACATATGTTATAGCAATAAACGATCAAAATTTGGGAGGAAAATCTTTATTAGCTACACAAAATTTTATAATTCTTAATAATGTGTGGTGCGGCCTCTCTGATTTACACATCCATTTACACGTCGAGAAATTGATTGAATAATGTAGTATACCTAGACTTGGGATATTGTCTCTCATGAAAGTTGTACCTCATTTTTCAAGGCATCCAAAGTCAAAGGACGACGCTGTAAATGTCGCAATCTTCTTCTTATTTTGTTCCATACATGTTCAATGGGAGAAAGATATTGAGATCTTGGAGACCAGGGCAAAAGATGGATCTGTGCCTACTCAAAGAAGTTCAAGGAAAACCTTACTACATGTGGACGTGCATTACCACACTGGAACAATGGATCTTCGAGCTCTTGCAAGTATGACATGAGATATGTTCCAACAACCTCCGCAATATACCGTTGTTACGTTATATTGCCTCAAATAAACACCAAGAGGTAGCTGCTGCTAAGGGTAATCTCACCCCAAGCCATAACACCTACAGTGCGGTGTACGTGCCTATCAACTGTAAAGCGAAGATTACATCGTTCACCCCGTCTACTTCTGACTCTCATACGACCGTCGTGCATTCCTAAACAAAGTCTAGATTCGTCTATAAAGACAATACGATGCCATTTAAGATTCGAATAAGATCGTTCATTGCACCATTGTAACCTCTGTTGACCATTTTCTGCAGTCATAGGAAACACAACTAGCGGATAATATGATGTTAACCCAAAACTTGGGATTCGGTGATAAACTGTTCTAACGGTTACAAGGCGACTTTGTCCATGAAACCATTGGTCACCAACTGCCCGAGTAAAGGAAAATCGTGGTATAAACGCCAGTTGTCTTAAGTGACGGTCTTGACCTTCATTCATTCTTCTTGAAGCTCCGCTTCTTCTTTTACAATATTTCTGGTCATTTTAAAACCATACACGACACACTGGCATTACAGTAGACTGATTTAGATTTACACGATTGGCAATTTCGCCAAATGAAAACCAGCTTCGCGCAAACCATTAATTCGACCTCTGACAAATTCGCTTAATTGACGGTGATATCCTCGTTTCCGTACTATAAGCACGATTAAACAAACAAAACCCATTAACAAAAGAGAAATAACCAAAATAATGTTAATTAACAATAAAAAAGAACAACAAGTTGTACGAAAAACACAGACTGAAGAAGCTAACAAAAAGTAACAACAACTGTCAAATGTGGCGTTATCACATTATCACATGATCTCAAAAGTTAATCATTATTACCTAATGTCAGCCCAATAGATCTACCAACTTTAATAAAGAAATTCCTGTTCCTTCTTGGTATTGCATTTCCATGTCTCTGAGCATATCTAGCGTTATTATAATATATGTTATTAAAATTATACAAGTTAAATGATATTATATTTAACTTCTCTTACGAAAATTACCAACTGCGAAAATAAAAATTTCACACTAGGGAATGTGGTAGGATTTTGCTGCTTCACCTTCTTAATAAAATCAAGGGCGCCTTAAGTTCGCCATCAAGATAGATACATAATTTATGGACAAGAACATATTTACGATCACGTACAGTAACCTTCATAGTAACATTTGAGGAAGACTAAAATAGGGACTGATTAGATCTGGACTAGAGGCTTCTTTACGGAGATATTCGTGGAGCTACCCTTGAAGAAGTAATTCAGAAGCTATAGATTGCTGTATGAATGTCTCCACTTATTTTAAGTTAATAATTTTCCTACTCTCCTTGCTTGAACCTAACCGTGCTGTATGAATGTTTAAAGTGTGATATAAACCGAACGATGAAAGTGTTATATATTAAATACTGTATTAATCTATAAATGCAACTTTTGTTTGATGAGCACAGTTTAACTTAATTTATTAATGTAACCGCATAACATTAAAGACTATTCAATAAAATATTTGTTCGATACAAATATTTAGCAGTAAATATCTGGAAGAAGCTTTTCCTGAAGGCATAAGATTTGTAGTTGTCACTAACATTAAGTAGTCAACAATAATTGGTTAACGGTGTGAACTGCATAATGTTAACAAGCAATTAGCTGCCCTGTAGTGAAACAGTTTACTTTGTTTCTGTTTCCCTTGTTTTTTCTTTTGTAAGAACCTGGATATATCACAGCTTTTGCAGTTTGTGCACATGTTACAAACCTAGTGAGGATGTACCTCTCGCGCATTGTCACATCTAATTCCGGAACAATCAGGGCCTGTTGTAAAATTGATTCTTCTTGGGTCGATTTTCTGAAACTAAATAGAGAGGTGATAAATCCGTTCTTATATTATTTGCTTTTCCCAACAATTTAACTATTTTCCTTTACTAGAAGAATTATATGGAAATTATAGTGCCTAAAACAATCAAATAATAGTAAAACGTTTCCAAAGTTGTTGCATCAAGATCGAATAAATAAAACACAAATTTTCTTATACAAAAAGTTGAAGATAGAGCGGTAGATGGAATCCCATGTAAAATTTTGATAAACAGTCATGATCTAAAAGTTAGAATTTAGCAATTTCATAAAAAAATATGTAAAATATCCACAGATTAAAATATACTTATTGTAGAAATCAAGAGAGAAGCCCGTTTCATCTTTCCGAGATATCATTCAAATAAAAATTCGATAGTAGCCCGAAATTAATTAAGATATGTTACTCTAGTCAAGAATAGTTTTTTTCTTGTTAGGGTAGAGATTTTCAGAAATAAGATTTCTAGATGTTTTGACTTCTTGAGGCTGTCTCGATTTCACTAGTTTTTAGGTCATAAATTCGTTAGGAAACGATCTAATCAAGTTTTTCTTTTATTCCAGCGCAAAATAAGAAGTGATAAAGATGACAATTCTAGGTTATAATTATAAAGGTGTAAATTAATTAGTTATAGCGTTCAAATTAAAAATGGTTTAAGAAATCATGCTAAAGATTACAGATCTAACACTGTTATCTGTATAATAAAGATAACAATAAAAGGATTCAAGAATTTAACGCAGTCATATGCGGCACCTTGTGTCGTGAATTTTTGTATAATAAGCTGGAATCTTACAAACATTCTTAGTAATTATGTGGAATACGTTCAGTTTAGAGGGGCCACGGAACACTGCCAGTTATGATTTTTATTCACCAATCGAATTAGATTCGACATACAAAATTTGAATATAAAGTTCTTTAATTACATCCGTTTGTAAATTTTAAGGCATTCACTTACCTTCATCTTCACTAGGAATAAATTTCATTGCCTCGGTAACTCCACTTCCATCTTTAGATTTTAATGATTGCGTCGACAAAAGCTTAGAAAGGCATCTATTACCAACAAAATTACTTCAATTCATCATTTTTCTTGGAATAAAGTATAAATTCAGCCAATTCTGCTTTCTATGGATCATCGAAACCCCTCATTATTATATTACGACAGGTAAAATCTTGTATGGTCGGTAATTTGAAGAAACTTGAGAAGACGATTTATTTTACTATTTATATACTTAATAAAATTGCAAACATACCTTTTTGTTTTGACAGGCGCTCGTCAATGTAGTTCTTTGCAGTCTAGTTAGTATCATACACATGTTTCAACAAATAAGATCGAGTTGTGCCTAAACTAGTACCAATGTGACATTTTACATCACTTCTAGCCACCTCTAAATATGTATGTACGGCTGCTGTCTGCCGATCCACATGTTCCATGTTTCGACGCGAGATAATTCCACTTGTTCGTTGGCATACGCCTGTAAATAGCAATCATATATAGTAATTACCTTTAAAATATTTGACTCTAAAAGAAGATACTCCTTTTGGGCCCCTTCTTTTATAATTTCGACTTCTTGATTTGTATCATCTTCTAACTATTGATTATTGGTAGCATCCGAACTTTGAGTGTGTTTAGCAACATTAGTTAACGTTCTATTTTTAATATCAAAATTTTAATGACCAGTTAGTTTAAAACCTATTCCGGACTCGCCTTTTATTGAAATTTTCTGCTGATGTGACATGAACCCAAAACGACCAAACATCAATATTTATGATGAGATTGCATGTTTGAGTGAAATGCTTAATTGATTTATATGCTTTGTAGTAAAGCGTCAGTCTTGAGTATCTCTATATATCCAACTTCGGCTAACTCTTCGATGACTGTAATGAACTTCGGTTCGTTTTTCTGCACATAGTATAAATAATTCTGCTATTAATTCGCGAACATTATCCCTATAGTTCTATTCGACATATCTATTGTTGACCCACTTAAATAACATGCTAGCACCATTCTTATCTTTTCTCATAGCTATACCTGTGCCTATATAAACAATAATTGATCAGAGACCACGTCAGAGGTAGCGTTGATTAGATCCGAATGCAAAGCAAGGTAGCTATACAGCACGAGTAGAATTATGATTAGAGTCAAACAAAAACAGTTGCTAACTAAAATTTATTATTAA
Source organism: Phrixothrix hirtus (assembly GCA_024586415.1). Lineage (NCBI taxonomy): Eukaryota > Metazoa > Arthropoda > Insecta > Coleoptera > Phengodidae > Phrixothrix > Phrixothrix hirtus. The sequence continues at coordinate 10,179 of JAHWXV010078044.1, forward strand.
AAGCCAATGTTTGGAATGTAAAATGCAATTCTTCTTCAGAGCGAACTAAAATATAACATACAAAATATAAAGGCATACGGTGACACTCAAGCGACTTACATATAAGTTTTTTAAAAAAGGGTATATAAACAGACGAAAGTGCATAAATAATAAGCGAAAGTAGTGAGAACAATGACTTCAAAATTGATAAGCGTTCGATAAAATAATCAAAAAATACAATACTAACAAAAGTATTAACTAAACCTTTGCAATACGCAAATATCACAAGTTAATAAAGCAGGTCACAATTACAAAATGGGAGGCTCAAATGGCAAGAAATCAAAGAAGGCGCATTTACACCGCGGTAAGGTAATAATTTACTCCATTCTTGTCTTTGTCTTGTGTCGGTGTCGTTAAAATTCTTTTTAATTATTTACCCTTTTAATTTTGAAAATACCCTTATCAAACTATAGATAATTATTGCAACTGCGTAATACCTCTACTCATTCTTTATTTTTCTTGGTGGTTTATAGTTCTTAAAGAAAGTTGCATAGTTGAATGTGCAAACAATGAGAAGGGTAAATGTTAACGCGAATTTATTTTAAATTTTATAGTTTTTCACAAATTATCTTCCTCTAAAAAATTTCAAACATGTTTTTTCAAAAATCGTCTTATTTCTCTGCTAAATATATTAAATTGTCAGTCAAGCTAAATTAAATTTCGGCATTTGGACAACTAAATACTGTAATTATGATTATAATCATTTTATTGTATAAGCTACTTTTGTCAATTAGGTTTTAAGTTTTACCGTCTAACTATTATGCAGTGAGGTGGTCTCACGGCATTAGCTAATTGCATCCAACATTTGCAATTAGATTTCCATCAGTTGTGAATCAAAATTTTATAAAATAACAATTAAATACAAAAAAATCTAGGAAGGTTATTTACATCTTTTATGTTTTCCCTAGAAATAAAACTGATTAAGGAGAAAGCAAAATCTTTATTCGGCATAAATCAAAATCAAGCAATCAATTAATTTTTTCTAAAACTAATTGTTTTACAATGACATGTTATTTACAGCATGAACATTTTAGAGGTATAAATTCGGCATACAATAGGCAACTTATCTAAAACTTGTAATATTTTAAAATGTAAAACCAGCGACGGAATTTGTGGATTCTAGCTTTGTATATACAGGCTGATTGAAATTTTAAAAGCACCATGGGTATCTTGCTTATATTATATAGACAAGGCCGGTTGAATGGAGGAAAAATTGAGACAACACGTTGTTAGCTTATTAATAACATGATTTATTTTCAGTTTTTCTTTTTTACTGACAAAATAATGAAGATACTTTCAAGTTGTTTTCATATTATGAATTAGCTATCAATTTAGTAAGTTCGCCTCCATTTAAGAAGGTACGTTACCAAAAACCACATGTCGTAATTAGCTTTCAAATTTTGAAAGCCGTGTAAACCATATAAATTTATGAATTGCCAATCAGATTTAAAGCTTTTCGGCTGGGGATAGTTTTCTATAATTAGGCAACTGTGAAGGATATTTGCTTTTATATTTAGGTTATCGTTTATTTAAAGAGTTTGGTTTTTGAGTTACCGCGGTTTTGGATTTATGTTTTTAAATTTTGCCTGTGATTTAACTGTTGCGGTAGTGTTAAAAATTTTAGAGGCTGTGTTGTGAGGCAGTTTGTGTTCGATAGTATACTATTTTTAATAGCTGTTATATAGTGAATCCTATTTATCCATTTTGAATATGCCACGAATACCCGGGCAACTGGAACCCACCTTACAAACGTGTGGAAAAATAATTGCATTGTTTCAAGCTGGTCTTTCAAAGCCAGTGATATCTCAACAAGTTGATTTTTCGGTAAGAACTTATTAATTTATCTAGTTTATAAGAATACTTTACTTGGAGATCTGTGATTTTTGTATTTTGTATGATAATTTGTTAAGTCATAAAAGCTTATAAATGATTCAATGAAAAGTAATAAATTTTTTGAAAAAACTTACCCGTGGCGACTATTTCAAGATATTTTCTGGTTTCACAAAGTTTTGGTATCACAACACAGATTTTCAAAATTCAAAAAGTAGCATGCTGAACAAATTCTGAACTATGATACTAATATTACTTCAGTAAAATTGGAACACTTTATAGTGCTTACAATAATCATTATTGCCAAACCTAATTTGTGACAGAAATAATATTTGTTGAACGATGTTTACAATAGACTAGTCTATAGCTTCCTCTTTCTGCTATTTCTTTTTAATTTTTAAAATTGGTTACATAATTCTTATTGTTTTTGCAGAATTAGTTTAGTTCTTAGTATTTATGTAATTATATATTAAAAAGTTTTCATGGTTTCAAGATTCCTTTGTATCAATAAAATTCTTAGTTATTTACTAATTTCTTACTTTTAAACTGAAATCATAATAATTACAATAATATTAATAAAATAGTGTACACGGAGTATTTTTTAATGCTGAGAGTTCAGAAGCTTGATAATCCATAAAAATTAGAGGATTTTCATTTAAAAAAAGTTTAGTGAAGTTACTGTTGGAAGGGCTCATAGAAAAAACAAATGAAAGTTATCAAAATCCTTTAAAAACTAAGTTTTTGTCTCAAGCATTCCACAGCCGATATTCATCTTAAATGTATAATTCGTTGCCTACATTTAATAAAGGTAAATTTTATTATAAATATAAAACTAAATTATTATAAAAACGCATAGAAAATAGTATTATGTCGTATTAACCACACTGAATTGAAAATAACTATTATTGTGAGCAAGCAAGGCTTGCCCGGCCTGTTCACGCAAATTTTTGGAATCTAAACTATTAATGAGCTTAAAAATTTGTTGCGATGGGCAAATGGACAAATTTAACATATTATGCAAACAGGGTTTACCGTTTTTTACTCCTTTTTTATCTCAAATTTTTAAAAACGTGCTGCTTCTACAACGCAAAATGGAAAGCAGCGCTTCCCTTGGAAAGGGGTAGTTGTGAAATGTTTGCGTTTATTTGAAATCTGATTTAAAATATAATGCGGGTTCTTCATAATAAATACAAATATTACACTATTTCATTTTTCCAAGGGAAGTATAGAGTGTCCAAACTTCCTTATCTTTTCAGGGTACCTCCGTCGCTATCTTATTATTATTCAAGATAACGACTTGCGGTTTTCTTGTCATGGTGCTACTTTTTTATAAAAATATAGATACGGTCAACAAAATCTAAGTGAAGCATCAATAAAAACCCATAAATTGCAAACTTTCGATTTATACCGGTAAAACCAAAATCGGAGACGGTAATGAAAATTTTGTTGATGGTATATTTATTTTCATAAAACAAGTAGCACAATAACACGCAAACTGCAAGTCACTAACTTTAATAAGAATAGTATAAGGAAATTTGGACACTCTGTATAATTTGTAATATACAACTTATATCAAACCTCTGTATTTATGTCCTAAACATCTGTATTTAAACATTTAGGTTCACCAGATTGAACTACTGATTCAAAGAGAAAGAGAATCCCAACAAGAACGCCCTCTATTCCCATTACCAAGAATAGGGCGTCATTGTAAACTACACAATGACGAAAAGGAACAGACTAATAAGTTTGTTCAAAATTATCTACGTGCACAGTTATACGTGAAAATTTGAATGTTAATTGCTCCAAGAAAACAATAGCCAGATCTTTACATGAATCCGCAATTCATTGCAGAAAATCTGCAAGAAAACCCGAATTAACGCAACCCTTGGCTAATGCAAGATTACAGTTTGCACAACGCAATCGGCGAAAAAACATTTTATTCATCGCACGATGCAGCCAAAGTGTTATAGAGGGCTAATAATACCAGATACAAAATTGGGGTGGATGAGTAATGCTGGAACTGGCGAACTAGTACAAGTTAATAGAATATTTATGGTGGAAAATTATGCTGAAATTCTTGAATAAGTTATGCTACCTAGTGTTAGAATATTACATCCGGACGGGCGCATAGCACTTGTGCAGGATAACTCGCCAATTCATACCACTAGAGTCGTTCGAGAATGGTTTGCAGAACACGAAAATGATATAACGTTGCTTCAATGGCCAGCTCGTTACCCAGATCTTAATTCGATTGAAAATCTATGGACCACTGCCGCGAGGGAGTCGAATAATGTACAGAACATTCAAGTAATAAATGTAGAAGACCTCCACCAAAATATTATCAACGTTTGGGAACGTTTACAAGCCGCAAACATTTGTCAATTCCTTACTGATTCAATGCCCCGACGACTAAAAGAATGCATTAATAGTCAAGGTTTCAAAAAAAATATTAAAAAGAATAGAGTAATTAAAATTGGAAACAAACATGTGGTTTTTATTAGGTTGTACACATATATCGCAAAATGGTTGAAATGACGTATCAGTTCACGCATGGTTTTCGTATACATATTTAAGATTTAGATCGTTCTGTTTAAACAAAGCTAGTATTGGTGTTATATTTAATAAAATGCTCTTGGGTAGCGGCGTACGTTTGCATAATATAAAAACAATCGATGTGTCTACGACAACCCATACTAAAGTATGCTCTAATGTTATTCTGTGTGCTACATACAACATCATTAAAGGTTAGAACGGAGTATGGCTTTGCTTCCCTACGTTGAAGGGAAAGTAGTCTATTCCCTTAATCGCTTTCAACATTTGTACAAGAAGCTGGTATAAGGATTTTGAAAAGACACATATTTTCAAACTAGACCGTTTTCATTAATTAGCAGCGCCGTTACTAGGTTGGTCTACCCCGTATTTGATGGCCCTAGAATGAATCCGCGAATTGTATTGCTTAACAGATACCCATGTTTTTCAAGTTCCTCCTTACGTGTGTATTCTTTCATGTAATAAGTTTGAATTGGCAAAGAGCATTTAAGGTACACTGTATGAAAACCTACGAACGATCTTGTTCAACCGCAGACTAAAAGTGAGAAGTGAAAGTGAGTTCTGCATATTCTAACCCAGAGGCTATAGGAAATTTCAAACTAGAGTGAAAGGTAATTGTTTACTTCATTTGTGGAAACGTTACGCATTTTAATTAGGAAGCATTTATGTTCTAGTATTTCGGCCCCTTAGGGCATGAATTGTTTATAGATAAAAACGTTCGGACCTGTACGTTTTGCATAAGTCATACGACCGGCATTTTCCTCAGGCAATGAGTTATTTGCAAACAACATATAATGTACAGGGGGATCCCGTTTATGTGGCCTTGAACGTAGCCATGGGCGAAACACTCTTTCAAGGTCAACAAGGGCAATTAACAAATAACTAGAGGTGGCCTTGAATGCAACCTTGGAAGAAACTGGTTTTCAAGGTCAGGAAAAGTGGTTGAAGGGGCAGATTGGGGAGAGGGTTATTCTAGAACCGTTTAGCTATATCTAGTAGCATTTAGGTCATAAATTCTGTTAAACATACTGCAAATATTAAAATGTCCAAAGTTGTAAAATAATCTCGTTCTTTATTACGCTTTTTCTGTATAGCATTCGTAGATTTCTTGAAAAAAAACTGAAATTATCATTTCCTACGTCTTTAGGATGTTCTATTGAACAATCTATTTATAAGATTATCCAAATTTATACAGGTTTTTATGAATAGCATCAGAAATTGGGTGTTTAACAATTTATTAATAATATTATTAACATTAACATTATTAAATTTTCACAATTATTGTAAGATCGTTCCATTCGGTTGCATGTGGTAAGTTCCAAGCACATAAATTAGATCTATAAAGTCGTAATTACCTCTCTGTTCCTGATTAAATTTAAGCAATGCCGAATTAGTTTTATAAACAAACGCAACACACCCAAACCACTGTAAAATACTTCCCCAGTAGTACAACATTATAAGATAAACATATATTTTAAATATTGGTATAACATACAAAGCATTACACCGTTTAACATTTATTGCCCTAAAAGCCCATATACTACCAATATTGGTTAAAAGCAATATATCATGAGCCAACATACAATAACGGGCCTATGTAAAATTTATGTCCCACCAATATATTGTGCTACTAGGGTTATAAATACACAACTAATTTGTATTTAAAGAAACACACTTAGCCGCGTTATTGAGATCTCCTATGATTATCATGGAATCTTATTTACCGTAATCCTTAGCAAGATTTTGAAACCCGCCACTTACACTTTCAAACACTGAACCTGATAGAAAGAAGGATTTAACGCGTACTTATAGGATATCCCCATTCTAATTACATATAACCACTCTCTTATGTTGCTGCGAGCTAGTAATATACGATTTTTGTGTGAATTATGGTTTACTATTGCAGAAATTTTATTTGTGGGTTTAACAGGCCGATTTGTTGAATTTTCACTTTTAATGTTATTTTTGACGCTAAGGACATTCACTATTAATACTGTCAATATTTATGTTGGGATAGTCTTTGGAAATTTTATTAGTTTAGTTATGGAAACTATTTTTAGAGCTTCCACAATTTGTGATCGATGTGTATGTTCATTATTTTTTACAAGTCATTCTTTATTGGCAAGTTTTAAGTCTATTAAATACTTACCAAAAAAAAAGAAATCGCTACTGTACTTTCTGTACCGCGATAGTGCAGTATGGTTATAGATAAATCTCGTTTTCTTATTATGGATAATCGATTTTTGGTTTTTATCGAATTGTTCTCTTGACGCATATAGCTACCGGTTCTGTTACTAGTGTAAATTTTATTCAAAAATTCCAAATTTACAAACTAAATCTTTGTAATAGTATGTGAAACAAATGAAGGAAATAAATTTTATCTTTCTAAATATAATGAACTAAAGTTGATAATTATAAGTAAAATACATCTAACTGAAGCTATATATTCCATTCCTTGAATTTCTGTTGTAAGATATAACTTAGTAGAATAAGTTTCAAGGGTTTACAACAAAACCAATTGGAATTATACTTTCAAATGATTTCTTTGTGGAAATATCATGAGCATTGAATGAATTCCAAAATATAATGCTAAATAGTTTTAGATATTTCATTTTATTGCACAATATACGTTTATCGATGTAAATTGGCATGCTTTGATGTATAGCATTGATATTGTCCTTCTTATATAACAAATTGAACATAATTTATTCCATAAAATTGTCTGCTCAAGTTCTATAAATCATTAGTTAATATATAGGGTCTAGTTAGACTAATCAAGCGTGCAGGTATTTTTAAAAAAAATTGGTTTTCCATATTTTCATTTACCACCCGCTTCTATAGAAACAAGTTTGCGATAGAAATTATATTTTCCTATTTATGGAAATATTACCCGATAGAAATTACATTACTGATGTAACAAAAATTGAGTATACGTGTATGTCCTCTAACGCTGAAAATAGATACACGTATTTCGTCTCATATTCACTTTTCAATAAAATTTGATTTAGTTCTATTTGACATTCCATGTTTGAATGACACGTCGCACTACATTTTATGTAGTAACATACAGAATATATAACCGAGAAATATTCATCGAATAAAATGCAATTTACTTCTTGAACGGTCAAATAAGATACAAAGTATGTTGGACAAACCAAATACTAAAATGGTATTTGGAACCATGGCTCCATATGAAACCACATGAAAAGGAAACTGAATTAAGAATTGAAGGACAAAACTATTTTCCACCATTAAACTGATGAGCTTTATTTTATTGTTCTTTTATGTAAGTAAACCCCATTTTGCAATGACCAATCATCACTTACTTCATATTTCACTGATTGAATTATTATAGCTTTCAAAATACAAAATGGAAGCACAATATTGCCATGTTTGAAAATGTAGTGCTGTCCTCGTTAATAAAAATTGATATAATTTTCAAGTAATCATTAATACTTAGTTAATCTTGATTTACCTAGTTATTGGGATACAGCTATACTTTAAAAACTATTAAAAATGGAAGTTAGACTATTTATGTGTAACTTACGTATGTAAAGAATCGTTACAAGCATTAGGCATTCTAAATTTAATGAGGAATGTATCATTCTCGTTTATTTAACATTTTGATTCTAGCAAAGGAGTGATAATCGTTATCTATTCCTAGTACACTAGTTAAATAGCAACTTGTGTACCTGATTTATTTAACATTAGCCGATTGTCTTACATTGAACAAAAGTCCTATTTATCCTAAATCTAACTTATTTTCTAATTTTTATAGTGCTTCGGCTCTCTCAGATATTACTTGGAGTTTTGTTTCTAAAGATTAAGTATATTTCCTATCCTAATAAATTGTTAATTCGCAATGTACGGTTATTTTTTTGATATATTATTAACTAAAAGGGATTATGCTCCTTTACTAATTAATTTTAGCTTAATGTTTGTGGAATTATCTTTGGATCTTACAACTATACTGCATGCTAAAAAGTCTTCCACTAATGATATATCAGTATGGGTAGATGATACTGGGAAGTCTCCTATTACGTTGTTCGCTACAATCACAAGATTGTGTTTAAGAATAACAAAACGGGGAGTTAAGAAATTATTGTAATAAAAAGCGTGGACAACTTTATAAAGACTTGATGCATATACAGAAAATTATAGAACATGAATGCTTAATAAAATATAAATAACTTTTATTTTTAATATTTTAAATTGGAATTTATGTTTTGATACAATCTGTTCGAAGAGAAAAGATTTTTTGGTTTTTTATTTTTCCATTTACTTTGTTTAATATGTATTCATAGCATTTGCTCTGGAGAAATACTCATGTGACTTTGTTGTTATTATTATAGTTGCCCTTAAGGCAGGTTTAGTTAACAAACTGGCACTTGGGTCTATTAAATACATCAACTGCCCGTTGTATTATCCTAGAAGCCCTGAGGTTTTCCGAAACCAAAATATCTTATGTGAGGAGAATCTCAAATTCTGCTGGATTTAGGAAATTAACACCAAAAGATATTGTATCGAACACTACACAGAGCTAAGCAATTATATAAAACATGAAAGGACGTTTCATCGTCCTCAGCACATTTCCGATAAAGAAGATCCTGGCAAATTCCGACTGTGACTATGTTTTTGTTGAAGCCATGATCCGTTAGGAAGCCACTGTATACGCGGACTTCTTTCCTGCTTAATGAAAGTAGGAACTGGATTAGTTTAGCGCCTACACCTAAAATTAGAATTCTAACTTCTCTGAAGACTTGTTTATCATACCATTGATTGAACTTGAAGAGCAGGTCGACCTCAATGGTGTATTTTTTGAAGGAATCAGGTAATCTCGCGTTAAGGATGGCTATTGGAATAACAGAACCCGCCCTGTCCGCAGAAACGGCGTTTTCATTGCCCGTATGACCATAATAGCCAGGAATCCACCAAATAATCACTTTTTCGTTCATAGATGGTTGAGCGTGTAAGTTCTACTAGAATTCTCACATCAACCTCAATAATGTGGCGATATTTGATAGAGATTTAATGGCATGCTAGCTGTGAATGAAAATAATAAGCTGTACGTTGTGATAGTCTCTACTGCTGAATTTTTCTGCGCAAGTCTAAATTGTATGCATTCCAACTTGAAACAGAGATGTGTATGGCCCTAATAGAATTTTCAGTTCAATTTTAGGAAATTTGTTGAAAAATCTGCAGCAGCACGGCACTAGATTTTGGCACGATTGTATACCAAATCAGGCTATGGCGATCAAACACTTACTCTGGATTATTAGTCCAGTCCGCCATTCTAGGATAACACGGTCACCAGCACCATAGAGTATGCTTGGGAAGCTGTTATATATTCAAGTGCGCCCCCAGTCACAGCCATCGGCAAGCCATCATTTAAATTGAAGGACTTTGGGTTCGGTTTTCATAGTCTCCGTTCCTACCTGAAGGTGCAAAGTAGGTAAACGATTAACCTCTTGGGCTAAGGTGCACCAAATTGATTTAAACTTTTACCACCTTCGTCCTGAGTGTATTTAGCCCTGGATGTATGTTGTTTGCAGGCTTGCATCTTTCCTTTTAAGAATTTAGGTGCCCGGTTAGCTTGAAGATCTCCGGTAAGCATTGCATGGTTTCAGCACCCCTTCTGAGAAGGTGTCTGCGTCTCTCGTAGCCTCGACAATGATGTTGCCGATTTCTGTAATTGTGCTAATGTCCAGGTCCAGGAAGGAAGCTCCTCCCCTTTTCTGGACAACGCGGATCACCTATGCGCTTCGCGATTGTGTTGTGGGCGGGGCTTTGGTTGCATCCGCGTAGAATACGCCCCTTGGTGGAGCTGCCTTTGCTATCTTGGGGTACCTAGGACAATCCGTGTAGCTGGTACTCTTGTCTCTAGCGAAGTTTGCACAATTTGCCTGTGACGACTTTGGTTTCTCGCATTCGCCGCTTAGATATTCACACCCACGCTTAACGCACACGGGCTCCGCGATGCAGAATCTTTGGCTATGGGCGAACCGCTGACACAGGTCGCACTGAGTTATAGTACTTCTTCTTTTGCGAGGTGTTTCAATGTCCACTTCCAGGTGGAGCACTGTTTTTACTTGGCGGATCTTCCTCCGCTCGCAGGTGTTCTCAAGTTCCACATAATTTAATGGTAGTGGAGCCTTGTTTGGTCCCCTGTGAATCCGGCGAATAGATAACGCAGGTAGCCCTTGTTGCTTGAGGTCGTCAAGGATGGCCTCATCGGTAATTTCGTATGGGATTCCCCTTGTGACAACCTGTAATGGTTTATCACGGGGAAGTCTGAAGGTGTGGTAGGCTAGGTGCTGCGTTCCAAGGAATGTCTTAATTCCTTGATGGTCGCTGGGCGTGGTCGAGTCGATATTGATGCTCGACTCCACGTTTCGTGCCCTGTGAAATACTATGCCTCGAGCTCGAAGCATAGGGTCGACTTCGGACCACTTCTCCTTCGATCGAAGGATGATGGGCGGTGTCGCCCATTTAGGAACGGTTTCTGTGCCTTGCGGTGGCGGCACGATACTGCTTAAGACCTCGTAGTTGTTAGAGGTTTCGATCGGAGCTGCAGTCGATTCACTCATCTTCTTTGCTTTTTTCTTCCGCTTCACTTGTTTGAAGCCTTCGGCGTCAGCGTCAGTTTCTCGCTTGGCGTCACGCACTTCACTGGCTGTAGTCGGTATCGCTTCTTCCACGGATGAGCAGCTGGTGGGCGTTTTACGGGAAGTTTTCGGTATTGCGGCGGTTTCCTTTGAGAAATATGGCTTTAGAGCACTTAGCATCGCTTCGAAAGCCAACTCCGCATCGCTGAACTTTAACTTGGCGATTTCCGTGTGAAGATTTTCAATAGTCCTTGGCGGCAGTTTCAATAATCCGCTTCCGTCATGCATGACGTTGGCATTGTAGTAACTCTTTAGAGCTTGTAGCTCACGAGCTGTGGGTCTGACAAGCTGGCTGTCGGACATCTTGGATAATAGACAGTTAAACAGGCAAATAAGATAAAATATTAAATTTGTGCACTATCGCACACCTATTATCGGAGCTGGATACTGCAACCGACCCACCGCAGCAAGCTGAAAGGGCCTAAGCTACAGTATTACAAGAGAACAATGAGCTAATAAAAAATACGTGTGTACCTGTTGCAAGCTCAGCGTACCTATTCTCTCTATTGTAAAGTAGGTAAATCAAGAAGATGCTGCAATTTATATGGTTTCTAGGGTATTTCCGATCTCTAGATTTGCCACAAGATGTACTTTGTCAATGTGAGTGTAGTTTCTTTGACTTCCTATACACGACCACCAAACTAGTGATTCAAACCGGTAGTCTTACCACCACCGTATACAGTTCATGTACTACTTTTGAAGTCAAGCCCTATGTGGCCTCATAAGTGCGGCAACACATCTAAAATATGGCGCCTTTAATAAGCCGTCCTTGTTGATTTGAATTTTGTGCTCTGTGAACATGTCCGTATTCGTTGGATGCAGCTTCATGTCAGTTTATGTTTTTACTACTTATTCATAAATTACATATGCTAGTTTTATTTATTTTATTATTACCGGTTATTTATTTTTAAGAGTAAAACGTAAAGCTTGAAACTGTTAGATTCTATTTCCCTTCTAAGTTAATATTCTTGTATGTATTTACATAACTTAGTTGAAAATTATAATTTAAGGAACAGGTTTAGATTATTTTAAAAAGTTAAAAGTTAGGATTTTAATAAACTGTTAAAGGTCAAAGAAATCTAATCGGGTTTCACAATGTGTCACTATAAGCAATACAGTATTACAGATTACGCGCTTCTAATATATTGTTATGTTTAAACTATTGTATTTAAATTTTCAGTATCTCTTTAAAATTAACTTCGCAAAATATTTTATTTTTTGCTTAATAGTATAGTAAATCGATAATTTAAGTATTGACGATTATTTATAAGTTGTAATTGAAAAACTGTAATTTTTTTGTTAATTTGTGGTTATGGGGTATACATAGGCTTTTTTTTGCTATTTCAATATTATTAAATGAAATTCTTAGTAATCGGTAGCAATGCTACACTTAAAAATTATACGTTCCTATAAGTGACAGTAAAACTAACTACAAACACATACTTAATTCAACGGCACGCAAAAAGCTAACTGGCGTTAACTGGTACTACAGCTAACAAATAGATTAAAGTTTGTAGTTTATATTTCTAGCGAAACAAACGTATTTTTGTGCTGTTAAGTTAATTATATGTGTTTAGTAATAATATTGTAATAAATTTGCCGTATGGTTCAATGTGCTATACTTGCAATAGCAAGCGCAGTAAATTCGACTTGTGGGTGATATGTAGTTTGTGTGATAATTCTTATATAAAATGTTCACATTAGTGTACGTTCTTTTGAAATAATTCAAAAATCTATTAGTGCCAAAAATTGGATATATTTACTTATCCACGTCTTACAAAAACGCAAGATGAAATAAATACTGCAAGGAATGAATCACTTGAATCCATACTTCATAATATAATGGCACAATTAAAATGATATTTTAAGAAGAAAAGGATATAAAATTTCTGTTGAAAATGGGCACGAAAAACTAAATGAATGTAATCTGTTATTCAAACAGCAAGACTTGAAGATAACGGAAGTTTAAAAGAACAGAGGTATAGGAAAAATGGAATATTATCTTATAGAAAGGAAATATAGGATTAAGGGATCAAATAATAAATGTTGAGCAATATAGTCGTATTAATTCAGTTAAAATTACAGAAGTACCTGAAGTTCGAAATAAAAATTTGTTTAGAGTAAAACAGGCTATAGGTAGCGCCATAGGTTTTCAATTCTATGAACATATGATTGATTAATATCATCTTTCTGAAAGTATTACTGCTAAACCTAGAAAACCTAGTCTAAAGCTCGTGAAGTTGTTAGATAAAGAAAAATTTTTAAAGTGCATAAGAATTAAAAGAAATTTTAGAGCAAGTGATCTTCTGCTGGACATTCTGTCCCTTCCATCTTAAAAATAATTTAAAATAGTAAATGATTTAATACAAAAAGCGTAGCATTTGAAGAGAATTTTCACTCGCGTGTGTACTGAACCCTTGGCAGCTTAAGTGGTATAGTGACCGGGATCTGTCCAAAAGTCGTGGGTTCGATCGAGGTCCGAGATAAAGTTTTCTAAAAATGCTACTAATCCAAATAGGCTATGTCATACATCCTTGCATTGAAAGACTTGTAAAGCAAGTACCTAATCTATGCAAATGAATCCCTTAGAAAAAACAATGATGCAAAATATCTTTGGTGTAAAGATGGTCTAATATTAATCATTCTTAAAGCAAATGCTCTATATTATATGAACGTAAAGGTAAACCAATATTAAAATAAAAGTTGTCTTAAACCAACTGACTAAAGGTAGAAACCTGCATGCGTATAACGCAGATCACTTACAGTTAAAGCCGCATCTTTGCATTTTCAAGCGATATTAATTAAATATTCTAAAAATAATTGCTGACTAAGGCATACAAACTATTTCAAGTTAAACAGCCGTGGAATACAAATAGCAAATACCTTACGGGTGAGCCAATTTCTGCGCCTACAGTTGACCTATTTCGAGCACAAACTGCTAAAATTCAATATTGAACTAACTAAATGTTGTGCAACAGTTGAAAATTTGTAAAATTTCTTTTAGAAAGATTATAAGGATAATATATATTTTGTACAAAAACTAGACGCATTATAGCTCGAGAATGAAATGTTTCCTAAATCATTTTCGTTAAGAACTTTTCAGTTATCTCTGAATGCAGCCTGTAAAGCTTATTAGATTTATTTTGTAACACTATGTGTATTTGCACGCCCATGTGTGCTGATTATGTGTTTTTTTAAAGAAGAAATAATTAGAGACAATAATTATCAACTTTGGGAAATAGAAGCTGGGGAAACAATGATGTGCATTTTAAAACAATAATGGGAAATGTTATAGAAATTTCAGGATAAAAGTTTTATATGCAGAGTTTAAACGTTACGCTATATCAAGAACATAACTAATTTCTAAGATAATTACTATAATGTATGTTACCAAATTTATATTGTTGCGCCCAAGAAGTAGCTAATGTGTTCACTTTACTTGAAGCGTTAAACAGAGGTTACTCAAACTTTAATCACTGCTATAAATTTACATGTAAGTTTTATATTCGCAGTCAGGGTTTGCAGTAAACGCTATCTTTCCATTTTATGGGTCTATTTTGAAGTGCCACGTGCAGTTTCTGCAGCGCCTGCAGGTTTATTGTGCAAATGCAGTATTCCTAAATATTAATCTCTTCCCGCTTGTACTTCGTATTGCCAATAAAGCTTGGCAAATTACGTCTTTTGTTTCACAGCGACACTAGTGGTTAATGCTAAAACTTACACAAAACAGTTTTGCATTTTTATCTAATTTAAGGTGGTAATATGGTTATCCATGAAAAATGCAAACAAATTATTTTTAGAAGCACATGGATATATAAATTAAGCATCTTTTTGAGTGATCTTTGTTTGAAATTTTTAATTTATTAACCCTAGAAGGAATGCATAGATATAAAAATTTGCACTAATCTATAACTTAAGCCTCATAGACCCTGGGTTAATTTATAACTTTCTCACAAGTTTATCGTATTTTGACATAATTAACCTATTATCTAATCGAATTTAGTAGACAAATAGTTGCATTAATTACTTCGAAAGGTAACTACTATTCATTAAATTTACTAGGATAACATTTAACACTATTTTTTTAGCAATTAAATGGCTATTTATGTTTCCCAAATCATGTAAAGTTAACTTTAAATTATGACAATTATTATTACAAGTGCATAATAAAATTTCAATTAATATTTGATTATTAAATCATTTTAATAGCAATAGAGAACTCAAAGAAGTTAATTTTTGAATACCCATATTTATTATTATTATGTATAACCGTGCATTATTTAACAGTAAATAAATAAATAAAAAAATAAATAAAAATACATATTAAATATAAATACAGGCTGTTTAAAACAAATAGAGTGATAGGAAATACCAATTATAAAAATTTATTTTAGAATACCTATTTATTTATTGGTGAAAAATAAATTATAATACCTTGAAATTTATGTACAATTCATACGCACATTGACACTATATTCACCGAATATTACTGACGTTTTTCTATCTTTTGAGGAAGAGTACAATACGCATCTGCTTCTCTTGGCCTCTTTTGGGCTATGCTGGACTTCACGTTTTATGCGACATCTTTCCATTACCTCGAAAATTGGTTTTGTCAGTGTTGCACACTTACTTCCGTTTTCCATAAATGGTTCTACAAGTTGTGCTAATTTGCGTAGGAACAATTTTCTCACACGCTGCACTATTCTATAGTAATTTCAATGCTGAGTTTCAAAAATACTAAAAGCATGGAGCGCTGCGACATTCGTTAGGTTTGTCCATAGAATAAAGGTCCAGCTTCTGGTCTAGCCCTTACAAGAATAATTCCGAACTAACTGATCAGTTTGATCAACACCTACTTTTATCCTATTGTAAAACACTGTGATTTCTGGGTCAGTTTAGAACTACCCACATTTATAGCGGCAGCATGGTGTTTTACTGAGCAATATGACACTTTTATTGTTCTTGGGAGTATAACTAACGATAATCATGTTGTCTCTAAGGCCAAATCTGATAGAATACACAGCTGTTTCTCGGTTAGGCTTCATCTTCAATGATATTTCGGTTTTATTCTGTTTTAGAGTTCTTAGAAGGGTGAGATTGCGTTGAAGTAAACTTAGAGCAAGTGGAATTGGAGTAAAAAGTAATCGATAGCTATATTTCGTCCACCGTTCTTTATAAATTTCGTCAGCTTCAGAAGCACATCTCCTTCCAAATGTCTTGGTATTTCACCATGTGATTACTTTTCAGTATAAACTTAATACTTAACCTTCCAATACCCCGACAATATTTAGTTCTTAAATTCTTGCGTACGGTCTAAAACACCAGTTCTGTTCCTACTGCTTACTGAAGTTATTTCAGTTTTTAAACCCTTTTATATGTTACGTAACTTATCACTATTTAATATATTTACATAACAAAAATACAGGAAACCTTTAAATATATACTTATGCAAAAAATGGTTATGTAAAACGAAAGACTGCTTTTCTCGTGTGGTTTAACTCATGTGTCCATACCTGCTCACCCGTCAATATTGACGCATAATCATGAATTAAAAGCAAATCATTTTAAACAACAACGCAAGACACTATAGAAACTATAAGAATAAGCAGAAACTTAGCAATTTTAACTTAAAAACTTCACACAAAAATAAGATTCCAACTCTCGCACCCGGTCCGCCATACCGTAATAGTGTGTAATTTTATACAAACCCGCTTACACACTACTTGCTGCGTGGGATACTATCTGGTTATTTAGTTGAAAGGTACATGAACATTATTAAACGCACATCCTCTACTTTTAAAGATTTGTATAATTTTGTTTATAACCGGTCTGCTACACAGTGTGCGAGTACCGTATGTCTAACTGGTTTTTACTTTCTCTTACCAATATCAAATATAGTATCGAGAAAGTCATGTTTCGGTCAAAATTTTCGGTGTCCATTATTTAGCGGAAATACATATTTTCAAGTCCACCTGAATCCGAAAAATATGTTTTTAGACATTTGCCTGTGTGTGTATGTGTGTGTCCGTACGTGTATGTGTTTGAGTTTGTGTGTGTGAGTGCGTACGTGAGTGAGTGCGTGCATGCGTGCGTGCGAGCGGGCGTGAGTGTATGTGTACGTATGCGGTCAATATATCTCGAAAACCAGACGTTGTATAAGAGAGAAATTTTGTATATAAGTTTAGTATCGCCTTAGCACCGCCTAGTAAGAATTTTGTTAAAATAGAATGATTGGAAGTGCCACTTTATTCTTGTAGTATTTACGTTTTTTGAGATTTTCTCGAAAACGGATTTAACGATTTCTTTTAAGCTCGCCAAGTTTCTTGCGCCTATAATGCTATATTGATAACCTAATTCGTTTCTCTGAAAAAATTCGTTGAAGTGAGTTATTGAGCAAAATCTCTAGCGTTAAGCAAGGATGGGTGACTGTTCCCAAAACAAAAATAAATTAATATTTTAATGATTACGTGCATTATTTGCATACCTAATTTTTGTGGCATGTATTGAATAAACTTGAAGCGACTTCTGAAGGAACCAATTGTTCGTTTATTGTAACTGTCTCAGAAGGTATATCCATTTTTTTGTAATTATCTAAAAAATATCCCAAATATGCCGAAAAGCTGCTAAATTGTAGTTAGTCAAATGAGAATCTCTTATACGCTTCAAGTCAAATCTAAGAATACTTTGTTCATTTCAATGGTGATATTGCAAATTTTTACGATTACAAAATCACTTTCTTTTTTGATGGGGTATCTTGTGATGTAAAAGTACGCGTATAGCAATGAAATCGCGATTATAAAAACCGATATAGTTTTACGCGAATTTCAGTGTTAATTCTATTATTACGTTAAGTCGAAAGACAATTTAAAAGACATTAATAAATCGCGAAGTGAGTGAAACGTTGTATAAGTAGAATAATTAATCATAAGTATAAATGTATGTAAACCGAGGAATTTATCTAATTTAAAAAGTAAATAAATTATTATAAGCTACTTAAAAATTAGATAAATTACCAATACTGTATGTAATAGAAATAAGTTGAGACAGTTGCATATGTAAAATGAGATACCGCCATTTTAAATATGTACACGCTATAAATTCCGAGTAGTGAGTATCTGCAAAGCGCAGTATTGAAACAGAAAATAAAATACGCGAGTAGAATAAAGATGCCGTGTATCGAAAAAGTGTAAAAGAAGCTACAAAAGCACGCTCAGGGAAGTTACACTTACACTTCGCCTTGTACAGCGAAGAAAGTCACATCACCGTAACCGCTTCGCACTTGGTCGCGAGACATCGGGTTCAAGCGCGTAGCTAGCCCGGCACTCTGGTGTCGACCGCGATTCCGTGCACTTCACCGTCGATCGCTCCCAGGTCGCGATATAATAAATCCGAATTGTTTTCTCGTGGTAAAGCTTCATTGTAGAATCAACCTTTGCATTAAGATATTCAATTGAACCGGCGAACCTATCTTACGCCTGGAAGTTGCGAAACCGCATTACCGTCGCCTTGGCAGTAGAGCTCGTCATCGAGGCCGAAACCCAGTTCCCCATTAGCCAGTTGAACATTCTAACAGCCTGGTGGTCGAATTGGGAAACCCGTAAAAACCGCACCCTAGGTTATCTGTCGCCCTCGACTGTCGCAGTTACCCATGGAACTCGACATCCGAGACCAACAGATCCTCAGGGGATGCTAGTAACCTCCGCTGCCCGTTGAGTCGTGTAATAGGAAGTGGTGGACGCGAGACTACGAGACCGCAGTGGATCGCTTGTATCAGGAATGCAGCAGACCCACTAGGTCGACTATAAATGTTTTGTGTATCCTCGCTGAAAGCGGGGCCTGTAAACAACCTCCAAGCGCACTCTGGCATTCGCTCGAGACCTGCAGAAATCACTTATTGTTGATCGAAGCCCGTTTACGAGAAACGCTATATAATTATTAATACTAACGAGAATTAAATGTTGTCAACCGTCCGCTAGTAAAAGTTAATGCTAGCCTGAATAAAATAATCGCTACGATTACTGATCATA